>NDGM010285443.1:0-14015 GCA_002564305.1 Octomys mimax | reverse complement strand
CAGCCCACCAGGGGGCGGGGCTGGCTGGCATGTGGTGCTGGGGGATGGAACCGCGGTCTCTGTACTTTGCCAAGCTTGTTCCAAGTAGGTGCTTTTGACCACTGAGCCATCTCAACAGCCCCTCAAGTGGGGATTTCTAACCCTGGACCTAGGTGGGGCCCCTAGATAGAAAAGTCACTGAGGAAGCATCAGGACTGCGGGTTTTCTAGTGAAACATGATTTGTTGCTGAAGGTAGACCAGCGTGATGAGTTAGGAAGGGTGAGGGATTCTCTCTTAATGGACTTTGCAGGATTCCTGCTCAAACTGAACACATCAGGAGGGAAGCCCAAGGTCAGGCCTAGTCAAGTAGCAGAAACCTCCCCTAAGTCTAGGCCAGAAGTAAATTAGATAATGTATGTAAAATTCTGAGCACAGTGGATGCTTCAGGTTAAGATTCAGTAAATGTTGACTATTACTATATTAAAATAAACTTTTAAATACAGTACATTACAATTAAATTACACTAACTTTAGGGAATTTTCAAGATAAATTGAGGTGTTTGTGGACCCTGGGGCTAAGAGCTCACTCTTCTCAATGGGGAGCACTTTGGTAGAAAGTTGAAGGGCAGCTGCCTGAGGCCATGCGTGCACTTCTTTCCTAAGGCAGTCTTGCCCGTGGTGCTAGACTGCCTCTTCTGACTGTGGAGATCAGAGACTTCCAGCACTTAAAATCCTTCTGTGCTGCTGACTTAAGTTTGTACTTGGCACCTGTCAGGCAATTTAGGGAAACCTGACTTGAATTTCACTCAGTTAAAAAAATAAATAAATAAATCGAATTCCCTATGTTTAACTGTTGTTGACAGGCAGTGCTCTTACTAAGCTGGCAAATTAGAGCCCATGAATTCCTTAGAGAATTCTATAGTTTTGTGTTTGGTTAAGAATGAAAATCTCTCCTTTAGCAGTATTTGCCTTGGGTTTGGCAGACCTAACACCTCATCTTCATATAGGGAAATGAAACTCCCAACCTCAAAGATACCTGGAATAAGCTCGTGTTCTCTAAAACCAAAGAATGAATTTTAGGAATGAGGGTTAAGAGCAGAATATATTTATTGAGGGAAGAATGCTTCTGTCCAAGACAGGGACAGAAGGGGACCCAAGTGGGTTACCAAGGAACATGTCTTTTCTAGGGATCTTTATAGAGCAAAACCGCAAAGTGTGGGGAGTCCAAAGCAGAAAACATGGGTACGCCATAGGTCGGCATGCGGTGGGACAAAGTTAGGGTCCACCAATAAGATTACAAGCATAATTGCTCAAATAAATTTGATTAAATTGGAATCAAATGGGGCAGCCAGGAACAGCAAGCTGTCATGAATAAATAACAGGGCCTCTTCCTGTAGGGGTTGGGTTAGTGGCTCTTCCTGACTTTTTCAAGGTGATTGCCACCTATTTAGAATATCAATCCCTGATGCCCACCCCTAGGGAGGTATGTGACTGTATTTGTGTACTATTTTATCTTCAGGTCTGGCCCACACTGGGGATGCCTGTCTCTCCCACAGATGCAAAATATCTTGCCTTCCATATTGGGTCCTTTAAGGGCCTACCTCTGTCTGACTACCTATAATATTTCGATCTTAGCTGCCTACAACAATCTCATTGATTTTTTTTAGTCCTTTTTGAACACGTCATCCTGTGGCTCTGTTTAAATTCTCCTAGTCTCTTAGCTAGTTTGAATTACAGAGTTTGTATTACAGTATATCATTCAATGATGCCTGTTCCATTTTGGTAAGTACAGATACTTTCTTACCATGCTTGGTAAAGTACTACCAGGAAAAACAACAACAAAAAACAACAACAACAACAAAAAAACCAGTATTGAGAACAAGAACTTGTGCCTTAAGACTTATCAATATCTGAAATTATTAAAAGAATTTTATTACTGAAAAATTTATGTTCCTTATGAAACCTGGTCCTAGGGCCCCACATTTCTAGAATCTAGTACATACTAGATGCACAATAAAACATGTGTTGATTAAATTTAAAACAACTCCTGAGTCTGGAGTGAAAAAAACAAGAGAGAACTGTGACCCTAAATAAACATGAACCCTATTCAAGGGATCAAAAAATAAATGTGTATTGCTCTCAGGGAATACTTCCGGGTATGGAAGTCAGACATACTTTAATTGGATTAGAGTGGACAGTGTTCTGGGGAAGCACTGGGGTAGCTCTGGCCCAGATTCATGGTTGTCTGAAGAGTTGGTGAGAAAGGGCTCCCTCACAGAGCACATCTGAACAGAGCTGGTCATAACCAGGAGTCAGGCAAAGTAGAGAAAGGCAATGGTAGTCTTCTAGGCAGAAGGTTCCACAGATGCACAGCCTAGATGACAGGAAGCATAAGGGGAGTGTGCATTTTCCCACATGCATGGGAATGCCTCTTAATATGGTAGTTTTCTGCTCAGCATTATACTGGGATTACATAAACTTTATGTGAGAAACAGTTATTCAAGTCCATAAGTATGGGCGTATGGGTGTTTTTTGTGATTTATTAAATGTTAAATTGTAATGTAAGTTTTATAAATAAATTATACAATATTAACAAAATAATAAAGTAACAACTGAATATTGATATGTTCTGTTAACTAAAATATTCTTTTTAGCAAAAGAAAGATTTGGCAAAACATGGAAGTATTTTCAGTATGGAATTTAAAACATTGTATGAAAATAAACCGGTGTAGTTTTCTATAATACACTTAGTCCAGACAAGCACTCTAAGGTGCTAGATACCGAAAGAAAGCCAATATTCAAGACTAAACAGAAATGTCAGTAAACACACCTTTATTAATAGAAGTTTGGAAAACTGTGTTCTTCTCTCTAAAAATAACAAAGATTTTACTTCTAGTTAGGAGGAACGATGGACCTTAGGGATCCTGCGGACAGTAAGATTGATGTTTTTTTAAGGCCAAGTTTTAAGCTTCAGGCACAGTTTTCTCTGAGCAGAAGTCTATAACGCTTATACATCAAGGGCACTTATGTAGTGATTGCAAAAATTGCAGTGAGAATTGACTACAGTACTTAGACAGTGACATTTTAGGTAGTCTTGCTCTTTTCAGCAGCTGGCTTCGTGGCAGGTGCTTCCCATGACATTCTCGAGCAACAACCAGAAATACAGCATCAGGGGTGACACTAAGATGAATGGTTGGAGAAGACAATGGCTTCCTGACACTGCTGAGGAATTACCTAACAAGCTTCCTGTTTTAAAAAGTGAAATGCTATTTACAGAAGATCCTCTAAGAAAAGAATCAGATATCTGAAACAGTGCCTGAAATTATATTATCACTTACTCTGAAAGTTTAAAATTTTTGGGAGAGTATTTTAACAGCCTAGAGGAGGATTTTTTGTTGCTTTATTTACCCCAGTGCTCGCTCACTCAGAACTTTTCATATATGTGTTATGCTTTGAACATCAATATTCAAGAATGTTACATCAAGAAAAAAATTAAATCCTTAATAAGATCTATAATTAGAAACATGTAAGATGGACATTATCCTATTCACAAACCCAGAAGTTACAGCAGACATTTAACATGTTTGCAAAAGGATTAAGCCCACTGAAATTTCTTGTGATCCTGAAAACATACATCATTTCATTTACTTTCCTTAGTGCTATTGTTTCTCACTTAGCCATTGTCTTTCCCCACCCAGTACATTAAAAAAGAAAGTACAAATGTACATGTGTATGTGTGTGCATATCTATATTTTCCACATATATGTAATCCACAAAGCTTGGAAATATTAAATAAAGGAGTCCTGGTACCCATGCAGAATGATTCTAGGACTGCCTACAGACATGATAATCCACATATGTTCAGGTCCCTTATATAAAATAGCGTAATACATGCATCTAACCTACACACATTCTTCCACAAATTTGAAGATTTTTTTGATTACTCGTAACACTTAATACAATGTAAATGCTATATAAATAGTTATACTACATTGTTAAACAAATAATGACAAGGAAAAAAGTCTGAACATGTTCAGCACAGATGCAGTTTTAAATAATATTTTCATTCTACAGTTGTTTTGATCTGTAAATGCAAACCCCGTAGGTGTGGAAGGGCAGCTGCACAATGAATTCATGCATCGTTTACTGCCTGTATTCTTTGTATCCACTTTCAGTGTGTGAGGTATTTAAACAAGACCTGGCTTACTGGTTATTTTATACATGTGACTCCTGAATACTCTAAAACATGCTCAGTGAGTGAGGACGAGAGTCTAGTTCACTGTAGGCTATAGAAAGATGTGGAGGCAATTGAAAGGATCTTGTCAAGATTATGTAACAGCATCTTGGTAGAGCTCCTGATGGACTTCAAGTGTAGTAGAGCAGGAGGTATACGTATAGACACCTAAAAGCCCTAAGCCAGTAAGTCAGCCCCAGAACTTACTCAGTTACTGAAACATGTTGCTCTAGTGTTACTTATTTCATTTTAATTTAAATCCTGCAATTACAATTTTATTTCCCATCCCTTCTCATATGGGACTAAAGATATTTTCTTTCTATATTGGTTCATTGTTCTTTCTTGCTAAAACATAGCAGTTTCAATTCAAGTGGATTGAGAAATTAGAGATACTTACAAAGCAATTTTAGAATATAATCCTAGACTTACTCTTTGGCCAGTCTTTTACAGTGTTTTATTTATGCCTAACTTTATGTATACATATGTCCTTTTTAAAGCCTTCTTCCTACTCCTGTATAATTTAACCCAGCTCTATGTCTACTTTGGTACACACAACTAGCATTAGCTTTGGTTATCTCTAGGTCATAGAGCTCAGCGGTAAGAGCAGTAGTGAGTAGACTTAGGAGAAAGAAAATCTGGGTTTTCAAGCTCTCCCAATTTTTCCCAAAGTTAGTGATTAATTTTCAGAAGTTTTGAGAGTTCGTGAACTAATAAAGTGGTGAATGCATAGCGTTACATTGAGAAACCACTTGAAGAGTTTTAGCCAGAGGAGCAAGAGGTTGAGGTACTCCATTCTGAAAGGTCCTCATGAGCACCGTGGAGGATGAATTAAAAGTTTGCTCTTGGAGTTAATGGTGACAGTCTAGGAACACTTGATCAGTGCTCGATTATCATCTGTCATGGCTGAGTGAAGAAAAAGAATGAGAATTGTGATATAGAACAAGTAGATTTGAGTGAACTTTAAAACAGAATATATTGAGTATGTACCCTAAGTAACAATATAAATTGATACTATAATGAAGTAAAATAGAAAAATTTTATTTTCTTAGAAAAATGAAATAAATGGGTTATAAACTGGTAGGGAAGATATGTAAAAGGGAAGATTTAGGTTAGATATAAGAAGGAATTTTTAAAATAAAAGAAGTATAGAATGGTTTAGGAAGTCACTGGTTAGTATATTTCAACTGAAAAGCAATAGAAATCACAAAAGGGTTTTAAGTTAAAGAACTAATATTTCAAGCAACAAAATACCTAGCGGTAGCTAGTGAAACAAGCACTCAGCAGTTTCCCACAGACCCCAGTCTTTGTAGGAAACTGTTCCATAATGTTCAGGTTTTGGCTTCTTAGTCTGGGCCACCTCAGGGTACAAGATACCTGCCACCAACCCAACAACCCATGCAAGGGATACATCTTGGGCACAAAGAATTTTTAAAAGCAAAGACACCCTTGAAGAAACTATGTTCTCTGGGACTGTGGAGATAGCTCAGTGGTCTAAGTGCCTGTCTGGCAAGCAAAAGGACCTGGGTTTGATCCCCAGTACCACATGCTTGCATACCAGCCCTGGAACCCTGGAAGCACCATGCCAGCCACTGAAGGAGAAGAAGACGACACCAATAATGACAACGATGACCCTATTCTCTTGTCTTGTTGCCCAAATTGCATTACTTACCTGCATTTAAGCCTATTGCTGACATGAGAATGAAATCATCCCAGTGACTAATCCAGATCACCTTCCACAATAGGAGAGGGACATCATCTTCCTTGAGCTCAGGAGCTTGCCTGCCCATGGGAACTTGGAAACTTCTTTCCTGGAGTATTCTAAGACAGGAAAACAGGGTCATAGTAGAGGGTTTGGCTACCAGCCCTCAAAGCCCTTACTGCCTTTGAGGTCTAGTTTACATTAGCCCTCTTTAAACCAGCTTCTTTCCTTGTAAAATAGATAACTTTAGTTTCTCATGTAAATTAATGATGCTAATATATATAAGATGCATCAACTTACTACATTTTGAGAGCTCAGTAAATGGTAGTAATGAGCTGGTTAGTCATGTTCAAGGGGCAGTCCAATTTTGGGTGTCTGAATCTGATTTTTTCTCTTGGTCTAAGAACAAATCTCTTATCAATAGGGAACATGTTAAAAACTAAGAGGAGGTAACAGTAAAGTTACTGAAAGTCTCAGTTTTCCTGTTGGTCATATAGCAACAGTGAGCTGGGTGAGAGAGTGTCTTAGCTACATTCTAGTTGCTGGGACAAAATACCTGATAGTCATCACTTTATGAGGGAGAAGTTTATGTAGTTTCATGGTTTCAGTGCATGGTCAGCTGACTCCAAGTCAGCAATGGAATGGTAGAACAGCGTGGTAGAGAAGAAGAGGCCCAACCCATTGCAGCCAGGAAACAGAAAAAGGAGAAGTGGGAGACAAACGTACACTTTCCCAGGTGACAGCCCAAGGATCCACCTCCAACCAGCCCCTACCTCCTAACAGCACATTTAGCTACTGAACTCATCAACAGATGCATCCTTTGATGAACAGAGCATCCCACAATCCAGTCATCTTCCAAATAGGTGAGGTTCTCGGGGAACATTTTAGATCTGTAACAGAGAATACAGGCTCAGCTGGGGATTTATCTCTGACCACTTCCCACACCACAGTGGAAGGCTGAGAGCCCCAAGCCAATCACATCCTCTTTGCAAATCTTACAGGGCCTCTGTTCCCGCAACTCAGCTGCTTTGGAGTCAGCTGTTAGGCAGCACACTTGGTGATAAAATAAGATGATACAAAATAATCAGTTTTCATCCCTTTAAATGTTTATTTATGTGATTCTCTTGTTCCCAGAAGTGAAATCTTAATGTACACTGTTCACTAGTGCAGAAAAAGGTACTTTACTGTGAAAACATAGTTTACTTTCAAAGGAACGACAGAAGCAAAATCTCACATTTTTCTCACGTACATTGAAAGTACTCCTCTGTATCATTACTGATAAGAAAGCCAGCTCCCCCAAGCCTCTCAGTGTCTCTAGGTGAGAGTACCAGCATATGGCATTGTTAGTGTGTTGCTGTAATTTATGTAAATGTGTTGTCAGAGATGAATTAAAACTTACAGTTGTAAATCTACAAGGACACAGCTATAACTCACACAGATTTATTACTTGTAGGTATGTATATCAAGTCTCAGGAATTACTGCCTCTCTACTAGACAGAGGTTAAAGAAGAAGGTAACAACTTACATGCCATTATACATATCCAGCAGTTTGTCATTTATTGGTAGTGAGATGAATGCAAAACACAGCTATGTAAAATGTCCTTGAGCCAATGCAATCTAATTGGTTAACTTCAGGAGAAATTCTATAAAAAGCATTCTGAAAGGGCACCAAATATAAAATCAGGAAATTTAGTTATGGTCCTGTTCACTAACTTTGTTAATAATTTTTCCAAGCCTAGATATTTTATGTATAAAACATTTTAAATTCTATTGAAGTGACCCAAATCCATCCTACCTGGCTTGTATAAGTTAATCGTTCTTATGTGTACTGTAGTCATTCAAGAAATATACCTATAATGTATCATGAGTACCTATAATGTATCAGGCACAATTTTTTTTTCTTGGCTGAAAGAAATCATTTCATCTAAGATTCCTGTTTTTGTGAAACAGGAGAATAAGGCCAGAAAACTTAAGATGCTTCCTAGAACTATGTGAAAGGGCTCTTGAGGAAAAAATTTTAAAAAGCCCATCCAAGTGGAAATAACTATGAATTATAATGCAAAGCCAGTATCTTTTCTCTGTGATGATGTATTTGTGTTTAGTACTCCATAAATGCTTCCAACTATCTAAGAGTCCTTTTTAATTCAGTGGGCATTGTCATTTAGCTTTGTTCTTGCCAAACCAAGTGACAAATTAGAACCACATAGGGAATTTCAAGGTAGATCTCTCCTACTTCAGACCTTGTATCAGAATCCCTAAGACATCCATGTTTTGTAGAGTGGCTCCTAGATAATTTTAAGGCACACTAGAGATTGGAGAGTCTAGGTTTTCAGTAAAATTGCAAACTACTGTTTATGAAGGAAACATAACATGTGAGTTACTGTAAATTAATATTTAAGTTCTCAATATCTGTGAAATCAAGCAATTTTAAAATAAGGAAAAATAATGCTCTTTATACCTAGTCACGGAGGCTGATAAGAAGCTTTTGTATGAGTGCAGTTTACTTTTTGCATTATCCTTGAACGTGCAATATGGCAACAGCACAGACGACTTAGAGGGAAATCCCATCACACAATCCCCACAACAATTTCATGTTCATCACTACTCTCCTAGGTACATAATAATGTATTTTTGAAATCATAATCTACATACCCCCCATATTTGCTTCATTATATTACCTAACTTCATAAAATTTTGATTGATAAGATCTTAGTTATTCCTGCCTATCCAGAAATTGGTCTCACTGTCCTGAGCTGACTTTGGGCAAGAGTCACTACATTTTCACATTGAATCTAAGAATTTTCCTATTATGTTAATGCTAAGTTTCCCAAGCAGAGCTTTAAACTAGTGCAGCTGACAACTCACCATAGCCTCCTTTTCTCAACACAATCACCTTTTTTGATTCCTTGTTAGTTCTTCATATTATAATAGGAAGGTGCTTCTATTAGCTAAAATCACTAATAGAAAATATACTTACAAAAATCACAAATATCTGGTTATCCCTTTGTAGCTTTGTCCCTAACAGGAACTTCTCCAACTACTCATACAGTGAATTTAAGGCTTTCCAATCTCAAGCCCCTCACAACTTGGTAATATATTTTCTCTTGTTGTAGCAGCCCTTCAAATAATTTGCTCACAACACATAGTAAGTTGTTGTTATTTAAACTGTACTAGTGCCATACACTATTAAAATAATGTATTTCTATTTAAGTATTTTGAGGAACTTAATGCTTCCTCCGTAGATGTAACTGGGAGAACATTTTTGATTGCCCTGTTTTTCCTTATCTTCAAACAAGTACAATTTCCAAGCTATGACCTATTGCTATATTTGGGGAAATATTAACTTTGATTTGTTCCCAGTGATATACTAAGTCCGTAATAACACACCAAAAAATTATGCACTAGTCTTTTGCAACAAAATAAGGACCTCTGCAGCCATCAGTGCCTTTCTCCTAACCAAGGACTCATGATGGTCTCCTCAGACTTGTCTTTACACAGGCTCCAAAGAACATGTAAGGGATTCAGTAGCCTTACTAGGGATCTCTTCTCTGGCTTACAGTCATAATGATACAGAGAGGAGGTTTAGTTTTGGTCACAAGTACTCACAGTTCAGTGGTACCAACTATTTGGGATTTCTGCGCTGCCCTGTTTTCCTCAGCTGTTAACATGAAAGGGACGTCTTGTAATGGCTCCCACTAGAGGCTGTTCTTCATCTCAAGTGTGGCTGGTACCTACAGCCCACCTTAGCATTTCTGAAGCCCTGGCAGTGGCACAGAACCTGGGCAGAAGCCCAAGACTTAAAGGTGTATAATTTTCTAGACCTCACTTCTCTACTCTTGCATTTCTTCAGTGGGTTTTATTGTGGGTTCAGTGGCAGATACTGGAATAAATTGGTAAACAAAATATAGTCTTACCATTGTGCAAGGAGAACTCAGGATGATATTAATGCTTTTTGAGGAAGTGATGCTTAACTTGAAGCTAAAAGTCACAATGAATCAGGTGGAACAGAGAGAAGACAGTGCTCATGGTGCCTAAAGTGTGCAAAACGTTAGGGCGTCTAAGGAGTCCCATGGAGTGGATGGGCAAAGATGATCTGAAACAAGGCTGACAGAGCTACAGAACCAAGTAGCCCTTGCAAGTCATGAGGAGGAGGTTTTACATTCCCCTCAGTACAACCAGAAACCAGTAAGCGTTTTAAGCAAGTGGTACTACCCAGGTGAACTGTTTGGAAAGATCACTCTTGTTACTGCATGGGGAATGGGTTAGAGGACAAAAGTGGAATTGGGGCGATCAGTTAGAGGCTGTTTGGAAAGTATTCCAGACTAGAGAGAATAACCACTTGCTCTGGTAAGGAAACAGTGAAGATAGAAATCGACCAGTTTGAAACTGAACTTTGTTGTCGTAAATAAAAAAGTGAGGTGTTAAGGACTATTTTTTGGCTTGGGACATGAACAACAGATTTAGTGAGAAATACCAGTAGAGAAGCAGGTCTCTGGAATAAGGGGCACTAGCAAATTAATAGTTCAATTTCTGAGATATCTAATAAACATTCCTGTGGAGCTGTCCTATATGTAGCTATATACATGGCTTGGAAGCACGGGACATGAAAACTTAGATACTATAGAAATTATTGGCATTTTGATTTCTTTGGAGCTATGACAGCAGAAAAATGTGGAATGAGAAGAAAAGAAGCAGTGACAAAGCTCCAGTTAAATTTTTTCCACATCTAGAAATGATGTAGGAGAGGTCTGTCTAGCAACAATATGAGCATGGATGTTTTGAGGTCAGGAAGAGGCTCAGAAGACTGTGACATCTGAGATACTAACAGAGGAGTGTTTCCTAAGAGAAATGCTGCAGAAAGGTTAGGTTAGATAAAAGCTGGGAGCCCTTCAGTTTTGGCAACAGGAGATCATTGGTAGCTTTCCCAAAGCAGTCTCAGTGCAGTGATAGGGTTGGAAGCCTGGCAGCTGAGCAGCAGGTGGGAAGGCAGACTATGTAGAGCACTCTTCCATGAAGCTTGCAAAAATAAGAGTGGCAAGGAAAAAAAGAGAGAGATAAGAGACTCCTGTTTTGTTGTTGTGGTGGTGGTGGTGGTGGCTTAAAAATGTATCTTTTTAAATGTGCTGTAGGATATTTGACTGCTGTAAAATACCTGACCTACAGTTTACCAAAGGAAAGCCCTAAGCAGTAGGAAAGGATTTAAAACAAAAACATGAAACATACTGTGTTGGATTTGCCATGAGCAGTTAGGTCTGCATGTTGTCTGTGTACTAGAATATCTTAACACTGTTATTCTGAGCCATTGTAATGTTAATATAATGTCCACCGTAAGAATCCTGGTGACATTTAAGTCTTACCTTTATGAGAGTCACAAAGAGGTCATTGAGACAGACTTTTGAAGTCACAGACTCAGGCAAAGAGCACTGTCCTAAATCTATGTGACCCCCATATCTGACTTTGATAAGAGTCAGTTGTTCAGGGATTCCGCAGATGTGCTAATTTTGGTCGATTTCAGAGTTTATAAAAGAATTTACTCAGTAACTTTATCCATACAAAATTAAGGGGTCAGTACTGTTGTTTTGAGGGAGCAGAGATGGATTATTATTTGCTTCTTGATAAAATATTCTTTTCATATTACCAAAAATAGATACTACTATTGATATGCACAGTTTTTAAAGGTTTTTGCTAAATTTTTTGTGAGCAAGAGAGACTATTCCATTTGCATTTTTAATTCCTACCCAAAACAACCCTAATACAGTCTCAAGAGCTCAAACTATTTTCAAATGGTCTCACTGAGAAGCTTATCTCCTATTCTTCACCTTTTCCATAAAGCAAATACAGAGCTGTTTACAGCAGCCTTTGTCTGGCTTTGGCATCGATCTTAAATCACCTGGATTGATCATGTGGTTATGGGACTTTAAGAAATCCCACCGAACACCAAAGCCTCTAAATACAATTAGAATCGAGGGGTTTTTAACCTGCTAACATTGTGTCTGTAGGAGTGCATTCTAAATTATCCTTAACTTCTGCTCATGTTAAATGGGAAAGAAGCAGTATTCTAATGTGCAGAGTCTGGAATTCTGTGAATGCTCTATACACTGAAAGGCTCCTAGTTTTCAAAATGAGGAAGCATCTAAAATCCATGGCTGCCTTCAAGTTTCGCTGCCTAGGCAATTTCCACAGCCAATGAAAGAGAAGCATGCAGATCAGCCAGCTGTCATATCACACACTCCTCAGCGGCAGGACAACAGCAGGACTTAGGCAGCATGATCTCAACCAGATTTGACAAAGAGGTGCAAGGTCTAAAATTAAATAGGTCAACACAGATTTCTCTAATAATAGGTATATATGAAGGGACAACAAGGGATCCCCTAGGAAAACTGCTTTTTAAAGACTGCTGATATTATTGCTTTTCATTTTACACTTCCCACCATAGGGTATCTAAGTCGGAATCATCTTAATGATATTGAAATAGTTCCTATTTTTCACTAATTATTTTTGGATTATTTATCTGCTTTAATTAGGGAAATATCTATAAAGCTTGAAACTACTTTTAGAAGCAGATTTTCCATTTTTACAAACAGTTCTATTTTTTGTCACTTGCAGTAGTCCTCAATTTTGTTGTCATGGTGACCAGATAATATAACTTCTCAAAAATGGAAACCTGGCTTTTAACTATATTGCACTAACCTGCTAGTCATAAATGTAGGGTTCAGAGCAGAGCTTTATACTCAGTTTCTCTGCAGCTAAAGTCTAAGTTTACTTTATAGACTGCCATTAGATTTCAATAATTAAACACATTCAGTAAACTCCCAGTCTTCAAATAGTAAAACATAATAAGCATCAACGAAGGAACTATTTTTTAAGTTATATTCTTGCTGATTAAAAAAATATCCCCTTAAGAATTACAACTTTGGGGAACCTTTCGGTAGCCATTAGATAATACACAGCCATTCTTCTCAATACTTGTGTTAGTATATAAAACAAAAATGAAACAATATAATGTTTTATCACTAGACTGAACAAAAAGTGATATATGAAAATGCAGTTAAAATACTTAGTGCTTTGTTTCCTAAATTCACTCGCATACCATTTTATACAATTAAACTTTTCTTTCTTTGTACTATACTTTTGATGTCAGGACAATAGAAACATATTGTAATCTTTCCAGTAATATATTGGAAGAACATTTACAGTTATTTAAACTTGAGCTACGCTCCATTTTAATTCTTTAAAGATGTTATTTAATTGGCTTTTAAAAGAAGCTTTAATTTTTCAAAGTCAGAGATAAATCTTTAAATGTTTTCCACTAGCTTTTCTTCTAGCCCATTTTCTTTATGTTTTAAGAAAGACAGCTTTACATATTAACTTAGAAATAACTCATAGTGATTAACGAAATGATGGATGTCACGAATCACCTTTTTCTTCAGAAATAATAAATCAACATTCCTACTCATAAATTTTTGCTGAAAAATGTGAAATATTAGCATCATATTTTAGCAAGATGTCAGATACAAAAACTGTCAGCAAAATGTTGCTCTCGGAATCAGTAGAGTACATTAAAAATGTTGTTTCTCTTTTAGAAGCAAAGTAACTTACCTATAACTCATATTAGTATGGTTTTAGTTCTTATTTACCCTCCTGGTGATAAGAAGCATCTGTTTGAGAGTTACAATTACTAAACCCCCCAAATTAAGACAGTACAGTGTACTGAAACAGGATTTTTTACTCAGAAAATTTTTGGTTAAGCTTTAGTCTTAGGATTATAAACCAAAATACTTCGTAATACAATGTTTGCCCCTTTTGTATTTAAGAAATTCTGTCCTGGTCCCTATTTATATAGCACACTTTGCCCCTATTCAGGTATCATTTTAGGTAGGCTTTATATTGAATTGTTTGGATGTTTTTGGGCACCTTGTCAAAGGATGAATTTGTTATTACATTAAAAGATTAATTGATTGTTAGTTGCCCACCAAGTTGGCTTTGTTTTCATTTGTGGGTATTTTCCTACAGTCACCATAGTGTATTGTGGGAAATGGAGCAGGGCAGTGTCCTTCCCCTGGCTGTATTGATTTGCCCTTCAGCTGTGTGCAGTGCAGAGAG
>NDGM010285250.1:0-17309 GCA_002564305.1 Octomys mimax | reverse complement strand
AAGAAGAAGAAGAAGAAGAAGAAGAAGAAGAAGAAGAAGAAGAAGAAGAAGAAGAAGCTGCACAGTGTTCAGTCTGTGGGTAACAGACTTTTACTACTGATTCACCCCAAGATCCAGATTCATTTAATAAAATTCAGAAGATTTTTAACTCATCAGGAGAACATATCATTTAAGGACCATAAAGTCTGTATGTTATTCAAAGAGATGGTTAATTCCTCATGCATTTTTAATTTGAAACATTTTTATGAGCAAAATCATTTTACGTGAGGTGCTACATACAAAAGAGCATAATCAACTAATTGCTTGGTTTTCATGTACCTAACAAATAATAGTTACTTAAATATGCATTTTGGGCCCAATCTGGGGACTAGGGCATCCTGCTCTGCTGGAAACACTTACTGTATATCTGTAGCTGTCCACGGAATGAGTTCTTCCCGCGTGAGTTTTCAGCTCTGCATTCGTATATGCCTGCGTCGTCCAGCTGCACATTCGGTATTTCCAGCACTGCCTGCGATTTCCGTAGTCGTGACTTACTAGGAATGTAGCCGTTAACCTTCATCCAGGTGATCGTTGGAACAGGACTACAGCAGAGCAAAAGGACTGTTAACACCCTTTCCACTAGGAGGAACGTAGACTCTGCTCGCTGGTAATTTAAGCGCTTAATAAGCTGAGTGCAGTAAAATGGCTTCACAATTAAGGGCCACGTGCGGGTTGATACATTTTACTTTCCATGTGGCTTGTCTGACACATAGAACACACAGGTGTAGTTTCCTTTTCATCTTATTTCAGTAAAGCAATTCAGAGACATTCACGTTTCACATTTTAACCATTATATTTTTTAAATGACAAAGGGAATTTGGAAAATTACTAATAAATGCTTCATATAATGAGTCAAGCAAAAGTTATGAATTAAACAAATTAAGAACTTTCCCTACCTGACACCAATACAATTTATGTTTTTCTGCAGCCACAAAGAGTTTATCTGCCTTTATAATAGATATATCCACATGTATTTTGTTATTTTTGTCTTTCAAAAGTAGAATACATTGTTATTATTAAAATACCATGGTATTTTAATTTGCTACTGATTATTTGCTACTTAATACCTGGTGTGGATGTAACAGAGCTTAATTAACTGCCCCTTAAAATGAAGCATTTAGCATAGCACCAGTTTTGCTTTATCATTTTATTTCTGTCACCAAGTACACAATGCTATTATGAAGAATCTTGCAGATGTATCATGCACTACTGCTTTATTTTCTGCAGGAAACCTTTATAAAACTCCAATTAGTAGATCAAAGGGCATGGCCATTTTTCATTTTAATAAGTACTGCCAGACTGTATTCAATAATATAGCAGCAGTTCTTACATCTTTCAGCAATGTGATACTTTTTCACCATATCCTTGCCAGCGTGTTATGTAAGCAATCTCTTTAATTATTTTCAGTATTGATAAGTAGAAAATTGTATTATGTTGCTTATTTAATTATTTCCCTGACCTTTCAAACAGTTGGGTATTTTTTCATTATATTGGCTATTTGCCTATACATGTATATGAAGTATTTGGTCATTTAATTTTTCTTATTTTCTCTTAACTTTTATTGTCTGTGTAGACTATTTAAATTATCAGACTTCTTTGTGTATTAAAGCCATTAAGACTTTATTTTTCACTGATATTATTCCTCATTGTATTGTTAACCTATTATGACATCTATGATACAACTCTATAAACATTTTTAGGATAAAAAAAGCCCATAGTTTTGAGCTTTTTCTTGTTTAGGAAATTATCTGTAACCTTAAGTTAATATCAATGTTTTCCACAGAATGTCTAGAAGTGTTTATCATTGCATTTGATGTCTTGGATCTTTAATCTATTTAGATGGTAGTTTTTAAGTGAGGTAGGGAATGTAAGAAATTATTTCAGCATATAAAATAAGTGAAACTCCTTGCTCACAATATATGCTTGTTGCCTTTCTCTTCTATTTGGTTCTCACATCCTTGGGGCCATTTCGGTTTTCCCTGTTCTGTTTCACTGATGTACTTAATGCTTTTTATATTTAATATACTTCGTGGGCTGAGCCCAGTCTCCCTTTTCAGCTTGATTCTTCACTACTCCTGTGTCTAGCTTCTGACCCAGAAACACATCTCTCTGTGTTTTCAAATCATATCTGTTTAAATTCTACTAACCCTCTGAGACCTGTCCTAAATGCCTTCTCTTCAGCGGAGTCCCTGGCAGAGTTCTTCATAGCCAGCTGAGACATTTTTTCTTTTAAATAAGAAAGTGCTTTATCATATCTTGTTCATATCTCTTTTAACATGTACTATAAGTTATAAATGCTATGTATAGGATATTTTGTAAAATATCATGGAAAAATATTTTATAGGGAAAATAACTATGCATTAATATAAGTAATGCTATGACAAGTTACCTTTCTGATCTGTTTTCTTAGGAACAAGATATGATATGGCTGAATTAAAGAGTTGATGATTTTGCCTGTTTGTTTAGGTATACACACCAGAAAAGAAAAACTTTGCCTGAAAAACTGACACATAAGCAGGGCGTGATATTTTACTATATATCAGAATGTATTTGTGGCTTTTATTAAGCATTTTTCCTGCTATGTTCAAAGGTGAGAGTGTAGATAATAACTAAGGTTGTTTTTGTACATACTTATGTATTATTAGTTCGTATTTGATTATATATATAACTAGCCTTGATAGATGTGATATCATAATAGTTTATAATTGCCTAGTAAATGTGCCAAAATGTTTCTATTGCCTATATTTTGTTTTTAATTTTTTATTTCCTATAAAAAGAGTGAACAAATTTTCATAAAAACCAATAAGTTAGTAACAGTAGTTAATCTTTTATACATTATTATCTTTAAAATAGTTACTTAGACTACAAGTAACTATTTTACTTGTAGTCTGGGCCCATCAAATTATGGAGAACGAGGGCAGATGAGTTTTTGTCAACCAGTTACATACAGATAGTCATGACATAGAGTACCTGATAAATGTTAACAACAATGATTTTCAGATTTTTACCTTTATCAGGAGTTTCTCACTTATCTTTTGGGGTATAATGATATTTTACTTTAAATTATATTTAAAGGAATCCATTAAACTCATGAATTTTATTTTTACTTCGTTAGGTGTTTTTTTTTTTTGTACAACACTTTGTTTCCTTGTTTCCAATCTGTGGAAAATGATTTAGGCTTAAGTTTTTAACCTCAACATTAGATTTTCAAATCCTTGTGAATACAGCAGTAGCATTTGATTTTCAATTTTTTTTTTGCTCCAATTGATTCAATTATTCTTATAAAGTCTTAGACTTATCAAATATACACTAATACATGATTTCCTATTGAATGCTACTAGCAATCAACCTTGGAATTATAAAATTGATGGAATAAAAACTAGTAAAGGAAGATACAACAACAACAAAAAACTACGGATTAAAATAGAAGTTTAGAAGGTTGTAAAATAATGCTATGAATATAAAACTTAACATGTAGGTTAAGCATCAACTTCCATACAGCTGAGGAGAATATTTCTGAAAATACTTGATAAGTTTTATTTTCTTAGGTAGACAGAGACACTGAAAGAAAAAATACATGCAATATTTATGGCCATCCATGGATAGATATGATATACAAGCACAAGGCATAAAGGAAGTTCAGTCAGGTCTAGGAGAAGGAGACAGAGATGGGGAAAGGAGCGACAGCCTAAAGACAAAGAGTGTATAATATCTTCTAGGAAATGGAACAGACTTTCCCAAAGTGAGAAATGACATGAACCCATAAACACAGGAACCATGATACATACAAGACCTCTACTAAAGACCACGGAACACATATATTAAAAAACAACCAGAGAGGAAGCACAGATCGTCCTTAACACAGTGACTGGACAGTTCACTAGCTTTCCACCAGCAGCCATGAAAGAGGTGATATTGAAATAATTGTACGTTAGATGTGCTTGGAGGGGGGAGTTATAAGACTCAAATTTTGTATCTTGTTGATTTTCTTGAAGGACAGAAAATAAAATATGTAAAACAGACCTGTGCCACACAGACTGAGCACACTCACCAGCAACAAGCTGTCAGTGAAATACACGCACTGCAGTGAGCAAGAGGGCGACTCCAGGAAGAAAGTGAAGCACACACCAGGACCGGGAGAAAACATTTTGTGATAATACAACAGTAATTTCAATCATGCAGTTGTGTAATAGTGACAGTGCTAAGATATCGATTAAAATACCCTATTAGTCTGCTTGTTAATTTGTATATATGTTAATTAACTTTATAAGGACTTAGAAGACAAAAACTTCTCAGGCTGGCAAAGTAAAAGAGGGTTGGAGGGAAGGGTAAACATAATTGAGATGACGGCACCTGCCTCGCAAGTGCAAGGTCCTGAGTTTGATCTCCGATATCAAAAAAATGTATAGCAGTAATAACAATTGAGTTGTGTTGTGTACAGGTACCAATTCCCTACAATGAGTGTAATCATTATGTATTACAAACAGATATTTATAAACATTTTTTAAAAGTAACAGAAACAAAAAATAAAGTAGCATGGGATTTGAAGGAAGGACTGATTAGAGTATACTGCGGAAAGGTAAAACAATCTTGCTCTTTATTTTATAAAATTTTGAATTTCTATTTTGTCCTGCAAATAAAATAAATATTTTGTAAGGCTTAGAATATATTGAGAAATAGTGCATATGACTAGAATTGGGGAAAGGTAGAATATGGGAGTACAGTGTCAGACCTATGCTGAATGCTTTTGAATTTTACAAGTTTTATTTTCAAAATTGTTTCCATTCCTTTCTTATGTTAATTTTTTCTTTAAATGACTTTATGAGGGTTTTCCAGAGACCAAAATCAATCTTTCCTTCTGTTCCTTTCTTGACTTCTTTTCTCTCTGTTTTCTATCTGATGAAATAATTTATTAGGGGAACTCATCCATTTGATTATCGAGTCCACAGAGTCATGCAATGCCTCGTCTATACAGTACAGGCCTAGGGATAGTGCTGCTACAATTCGTTCTCTCTTTAAAAGGTTTGCCAGGTAGGGAGCTCGCTGATACAATTCAATCTGAGACAGAGGCCACAGAAGCCAGGTCCCTGAGGTAAATCTCCCAATCCAAAGGCTCAAAGCTTGAAATTCCCATGTGGCAGACAAGAGAAGCCACAAGTATCTCATTTGCATAATCAAATGAAAATTCTTTCTTCAGCATTTCCATCCTATCCAGACCTCAACAATTTCAACAACATCTGTCTTCACTGGTGACGGTGCCATCTGAGTCTTCACTGGAAGACTCAGATGGCAGTTTCATCCGGCCAGCTCTCATAAACATGCCCAGAAATAAAGTTTTACCAGTCAGATTGATACCTAAAATCAGTCATCAAAATGAATGAGCATAGTTTTAACAGCTGTAAGAATACACTGTAAAATTCTTTTGTTTATTCCATTCATCATTTCTGAGATTTCCAGGAGTGATTTTTATTGACCACTTTTTCTCCAGTTCATAGTTCATATTTGGTTTTCACTTGAATTTAGAGACTCCCCACTGTCATGTTTCTGAATTTAATTTTTGGCTCTTAACTAGTCATAATTTTGCTCTGAAATGCAGCTAATGTGTTTGTGCTTCAGCTCAGTTCTCGGCGCACTTCTTTGCAGTCACTTTTTAGATAGGTTCAAAGCAATCTCATGCAACTTCTTCTGCCCATAGGGAGCATCAAGGATTTCTTTTAGCCCCCTCACTTTTTCTTTCTCCACTAGTTTTGGCCCTGTGAATGGCCAGCCTGTTGGGTCATGTTTCCAATAAGATCTCAACCCAGATTTCTGAAAGCTGTTCTCTGTGTTGCGGTGGGTTTCTGGTTCTGACCTGCAGTTTCCAGTGTCCTCAGCTTGCCTGGTTACCCTTAGCAGCAC
The DNA here is from genome assembly GCA_002564305.1 of Octomys mimax. NCBI lineage: Eukaryota > Metazoa > Chordata > Mammalia > Rodentia > Octodontidae > Octomys > Octomys mimax. The sequence goes on along the minus strand of NDGM010285250.1, from coordinate 11,372 downwards.
AGTTTTCAGCTCCATAGGACCTCTGTCTTCTTGGGGGCGTCTCTGCCCAGGGTGAGTTTCTTCTATTTCCTGACAATAGACTGGCATGATAATCAACTTTGTGCTGCTCGTTTTATCCCGGGAAGGATTGTGATCCTGTGGTATCACCTAGGGTATGAAAATGATTGCACATATCTTGTCCAGCCTTTTAGCTGCTGATATTTTAAACAGGGTAAAATATTTGGCAACCGTCTGATAAGCTTAATGTCTGTTAACAGAATATTGATGCGCCGTACTGTTTCTGGTTGATCATATATACACTAGATCATTCCACAAATTGTATCTATGGTTGCCACATGGAGAAATCTCACACATAGCTGAGAAACACAAGTGAAAATTGAGTACACATGGTGTAATCTTAGCGATGTTCAAACATCAAGAAAAAGTAAAAATGTATTCTTAGATAGATACGACCGAAAATAATTGTCTTCAGCCTCAAAGATGATGAATACATATTTCACCATGTTGGTTTCCTCTTGAGGAGGACAGAACGATGGGCTGCACATGAACCAGTGAGGGTCTGTAGTATTGCTACTGCTAGTACTCTTGTTCTTAAGCTGGTTGTTAGGCTCATAATTAATCAAAGATTATAGATAGTATTTTCTGCCTTCATCCTTCCTCATGTAGTCTCAGAAATAATTATCATCCATTTCTGAATACAAGTTTTGGTAAATAACTCATTTTATTTTGAACTCTAAATTTCAGTTCACCTTATCAAATGTTGCCACCACTCCTGTTTATTTATTTATTTATTTTTTGTGGAACTAGGGATTGAACTCAGACCCTTGCACTTGCCAGGGAAGAAGCACTTATTCCACTGAGCCATCTCCCCAGCCCCACTCCTGTTTATGATGATCTGGCTAGTGTACCTATTAATTTTTTAAAAATTAGCAGATATATATATATATATATATATATATATAAACATCTAGGTAAAGTTATTTATATTTTCTCAAGGATCATTGGTTTCCATTTAGTCGTAGAGCACAAGTGACCTATAATAGTTCACACTGAGTTTCTTTATCACTGTGCTTTTACTTTAAATACACGTGAACAGTTTAAGCATGAAGATCTTAGTGAGAAGAAAGCTTAGTTCCTTCATATTAGGATAGCAACCTCCTGATATTTTAAAAATCTGGATTTAAAAATTTTCCCCCACAGTAAAAGACAAAATTTCTGAGTGATAGTCTTTAAATTATTTCTACCTTCGTGCTTTGGGACCCACCAGATGGCATTTGAGCTGGCCCTCCATTATTTATGTAAGAATTAATCACCTCAGATTGTTGTAACTGAAGTTAATTGCTATTGTTCATTTTTCTAAATTCTCAATGTCTTAATTCTTAGTGATATAGTCATTAACTTTATGGCTTATGCTTGAACCATTTTAAGTTCTTTCATTTACTTAAACTGTAATGAAATCTGAATTCTTTTACATTATTTGATTCAGCCAATCAGAGAAAAGAATCTATATAAACGGGAAAAATAATTTATAGTACTGAAAGAAGGGATCTATGGATTCAATCCCCCACAATATTCTTTTTGGTCAACTCCGCCCACCCTGAGGGCAGGGCTGGTGCAGCATGTGGTGCCAGGGATCGAACCGTGATCCCCTGTGCCTGCCTAAGCTTGCCTAAGCAGGTACTTTAGACCACTGAGCTATCTCACCTGCACCCCCACCCCCCCAGTATTCTTGCAATGAGAGAGCTTGGGGTCTAGGGGATGGGGGAGCATTCTCATTACACTTGTTAACTTCTTTGGCAAAAATTTTCAGAGTATACTCTATACCAGATCTGTATTTGAGATCAAAGTCACTAAAATGAATGGAGTGATTCCTCACAAAAGTTATGACTAGTGGGAAAACCTAAAACCTAGCCACATGACTCAAACACAGAATGGGTTGTTAGAAAATATAATCAAGACTACATTACATTGGGGAATAAGGGAGTGTAAACCAGAAAAAATGACATGAGAAATAGGCCTGAAGAGCACGAATGCTGTATCCAGGCAGGGGGAGTGTTGTCGGCAGCAAACTAAGCCCAGAGACATAAGGAGCAGCACAGGCCAGCCTGGGGCTGGTGGCACCGTGCATTGTTTGTGCGCTAAGGCTGCCTGATGGGTGCGGGAAAGCATGGGCATCTTTATGCAGAAGATATAACTTCACAAAGTCATACTCAAATTATGAAAGCTTTCATGATTTCTTTTCTTTCTTGCCTCTTCATTATGATCCTAAAATTTTTATATGGGTTGTTAGAATCTATTGGAGTATTCCATATAAATCACATTGGTGGGGTAGCTGAATATTTGTTTAGAAAATTTCCATACCCAGCATTCCAATGAATGAAATTATGGTCCTGAGCCTAACCGTGGTAACATTTTAGAGACATTATTGATATTCCATATTTATTTATACCATTCATAACACATTAGGGGAATCTAAAAATAATTGTTCTTTCAAATGATATATTAGTTTTGTTTTCTTTTATTTGTGGAGCCAGGGCTTGAACTCAGGCCCTTGCACTTGCTAGGGAAGCACTTATTCAACTGAGCTATCTCCCCAGCCCCTCAAATGACATATTTGTAATTAAGGGGATTTAAAAGATATACTAATAAAAACAACTGATTCCTAAAATCTATCTTAAAGCACAGAGACACTTTATATAATACTTTCTGAAATAAATTTCCTTATTATAACAATCTGAAAGTGGAGTTGTTGCTTGAAAAACCTACTAATCTAAGCTGCATTGGCAGAATGAGTAGGAATGTCAGTTTTAACAGTGAAGCAAAGGATGCTTATTTTTCTCTTTGTTCTGCTGAAATTGTATCTGTCCAACTACAAAGTCGATTTTCTTTCACAGTAAGCAATGCAACTTAAAGAAGATAAAAAATTAAACTAATGTTTTATTGAGGATGACACTATTCATCTGGCTGAAAATATCTGCTAATAATGGTAGAAAACTATGTACAGGAAGCCACAATGAAATTCTGACACCAGCCTTTTGTTACGTACCGTCAAAGTGACAGGATGAAAAGTGTCTCAGAATGTAATTCTGGAAAGTAAGAAAAGTACTGAATGAACTTTGGCCATTGTTGAAATCATCATTAAATGTACTTTTTAAAGATCATTTTATACATATGATGAAGTAATGTGTAGAGTATGTCAAGGCATAAGGAATACTTAGCTGTAAAGATTTAATGATTTCAAAGGAAAGTACTCCCCGACCGCAAATCACTATTCACAGACAAATTGTGGGTCTGTCTAATGGAGCTTCCTATTTTCCTTGCATAAGTCACAAGTGAGATATGAATTTTACATCTGATGTGAAAATATATACAGTTATGGCTCCTTGGTGACTTGCACAAAAAAGAGGGAAACATTGTATATCTTTGATGGAAACTAAAAGAACCAAGTTTTATAACTTTTCTCTAAGAAAGCACATAAAAATCCATCATAAAAAAGCTATTGAGCCAAAGGGTATTTTTTATTTTATGATCATGCATCTTCAAAAAAGAGGACAAAATTTCATGGTTAATGTGAGTGATCACTACTATTTATATAACATGCAAAAATGTTGAGGCGAAAGTTCTCTTTGTAAGAGTTTGGAAACGGTGAGGGGCAGTGAGTGTGATGGCGGGGCCTGGTTGGAGGGGAAGTTTAAAAGATCTCTTTCTTGAGGCACAGGATCATGGTTACCGCCTCCAAATGAGTGGGCTAATTGGGCTTTTGGGAAAAGAAATTAACTGCATCTAACTTGAGTACAAGCTTTAGATCCCTCTGCTTAATGATTCTTGACTCGGAATGTATGATTACACACTAACTCACAGTCTTCCCAGGGTGTTAGTTCTGCCAAGGATTTGGGAGCTGCAGCTCAGAATATGGACTGCCACTTCTAATTACCCTCGGCCAGGAGTCTAATTTGGGCTCAAGAAGAACCTTGGTCATTTCTGTGACACGATGGTCTGCTATAGCCTTTATGTTTTTACCATTTTTTGTAATTTACTCTTTTTCTTTCCATCTAAAGGACATGTGGCAGTGAGCGCCATTAACTCTGGCTCTAGGTGCTTCGCATGTGTGCAAGCGGCTGGATGCTTCTATTTCCACTACGTGGTTCAGGGTCTTTCTATTCTCCAAAGCACAGGTAATTGGACAAAATGGGAAAGGACAGGGAGGCTCCTAGGACAACTTTCTGTAGCCAAGGAATAAGAGTAAGTCTGCTAATAGCTGCAGGAAATTACTGGAATGATGCTGTATTCGTGCACCCATTCCTTCATTCAACCGTTATATTTAGGATTATGTACTGCACGCTGAACTTTCTGAGAGACCCGGAGGTCATGTGGCAGATGTGATTCACATAAGCAGTTCACTGATGACTAGGAACGCTATTTTTTTTTTAAAAAAGAAAGTATGGAAATGGGAGCGGCCAATCTCTGTGGTGAGGGTTATCGAGGCAAAGAAAGAAAAAATATCCTGGAAATAGTTGGCAGAATATGGGGAGTTCTGAGGTCCTAAGAAAAGGCAATAACACATATCAGGAACTGCAGGGATTTCAGCATAACTGCTGCTCAGTAAGCAGTGGGTAGTGAGGAGGCTGCAGAGGAAGGTGAGAGTAGTAAGCAGTAACCTGGAAATCATCTTTAAAAGCTTTGACTTCTTCTTATTTTCACTGAAACTCTGTGAAATGTTTTATTTAGGAGAATATCTATATTTGCATTTAGGTACCATGGCATCTGCAGTGGTGCATCTGGTTGACTTGTGGTACTTATACAGGACCCAGCTAAACTTCTTTAAAACAGAGATAACACACATTCTAGGCTCTATGACCAGATAGTATCTGGGAAGTCTGCCATGCTCCCATGATACCATGACCGACACTGTGGGCTTCCCGTCAATGAATGGATGTGGCTGTGTCCTGATAAAATCTTTGTTCCTGACAACATGGGTCCCTAAAGTGTATCAAGGAGAGAGCCCTGAAAATAATGCACATTAGAAGTAGAAAGAAAACCTAGGCGGCTGATAAATCCATATGACTGATGACGCAGTCTAGGAACAGGTAATGGAAGGAGATTACTAAGTAGACATAGATGATATTTAAGAGGATTTCATGCTGGATAGAACATGCATGTTGAGGAGGAAATGGCAGTGCTTGCTGGGGGTTTGTGGCTTGCACAACTAGACAACAGGAGAGGATCAACTGGACGCTTACGAAGTGGGAGGCACTGTTTTAACCACTTTGTACATGCTATCCTGTTGATTTAATGGCAACTGTACAAAGTGGAAATTATTATTTTCATTTAGTTTATACATGTGGTATAGAAAAGTTAAGGACTTGATAGTCTGCTCTGTGAACACCAAAATGTGACTATGCACAGACACAGGAGAAAGAGCCAGTAGACTGGAAGGGTTGAGAATATCGGAAGGGTTCACAGCCGAGGATGTGAGATTCCTCATGAAGCTGGAGGAAAGATGCAGAATGAAGGGGAAATTGCACGAGATCTGCATGGTGTACCTTCTTAAAATGATTTCAGGAGCAAAGTATGTGGATGGAAAGTGAGAGGTTTATAGATCTAGAGTCAGCTAAAATGTCATCATTTGTCTAATTCTTTCAATCATCTCTGGGAAGTAAAATCTAACATTGCATGCTGGGCCAGGCAGTGGAGGAGAGTGTTGGAATTTACTACTGTGAAGTCATAGAATTTTATATGGTGTGAAAATTGCTCCAGTACAGTAAGTACACTGAGGATCTATATAAAAGTCGGAGCACGCACTTAGAGCAAGAATGACTGGTGGAGTTGTCTCATGTCAGTGCTGGGCCGAGCAGTGTGAAGAAGACACTCAGACCCGGCATGACGAGATTCTCTGAGGATTTGGACAGTGGGTAAAATGCAAGAACACTGTGGGAAGGGCGTTAAGCCACGTGAGAGAACTACCAAGGCAATCAGCTGAGTACTCCAGTATAGGAAGGATAAAGGTGAGCATGGGGAGAAATTGGAGACCACAGATTGGGGAATAGAAGTACAGCTGAAGACGGAATGGTGCTGGAAATAACATACAGGGATATATGGCCAAGAGATGACATCATAGGAAGTTGACGTTACTATTTCAAATTCAGCGTAATTCCACATATTCAAGTTTCTTTGAACAATAGGATTTTTAAAACAATAATTTTATATTTTATCTTCTATTCTCCAACTATCTAATGTAATCTTCTATGTTATACCAAAAATGTTGACTGATTTTCAAATGTTCTCAAATTTAATATCTATAAACTGGAGCATTACAAAGTCTTCCTATTTGGAGTTAATATAATTTAATACCTCATAATATTTGTAAACAATTTTCAGAAAATGAGTATTTAGATAAAAGCTAGAGAGAAAAATAATTTCCTTCTCTGATACATCACAAACCTGTGACCATTCTCCATATTAACTTCCTATGTGACTTTCAACCTGTTTTTATCTGCAGTTTTCTCAAACTATACAGGCTTTAAAATATTGTAGAAAAATATTTATCTTATTAACACAATAGATTAGGTAAAATATTCAGGACATTATTATGCTATTGAAATGGTTAAACTGAGGCTGGATACCCAGTAAAATATCTATTTACTACAAGTTGATATTTATGGACAAGTGGAAAAGATATGACATTGTTTTTAGTGATTATACATCTTTCTATTCTCAGGAACTATATGGAAACCATATGAAAAATGTTTCTTGTTTAGAAAAGCAACATGTGGAACATTTTTCTGCCTTATTTAGGCACTGAAAAGAACACAGATTCAGTATTTAAAAACAAAATTCAGAGACAAATGAAAATTGTTATAAGTATACACGACATATTTATACAGAAATTATAATTTTGCAAGGAAATACTAGTATGATAAATATTGTCAGTGAGTTCTCTCTTAATACTCTTCAAGATTTAATTTCATAAATATATAATCACAACAAGTCCACAGGATTAGATTTATCTCCATGATAAGATCTACAGTAATGATTATTTTGCATAGTATATTGCTTACCAAGAAGGGACCTAAAGCTACCTAATATATTGTTCCTTGCTAATTAAATTTGCAGAAGTATACTTTTTCTCTAGAATATTTCAAGTGTTTACATTTATAACTTTATCAATTGAATCACTTCCTGTTTTGGCTAATGTCAAGGGATAATTTGAAATTGGAAAGTTATAAAATTAGTTTTTAATAAAATAAAGTATAATTCCCTAACACAATAGTACAAAATAAAATTAATAAAATAGCTAAGTGACATAGATAAAAACATCACACAGAACAGTTTAATAGTTGACTTATTTAGTTGTACTTAATATTGTCATGGTAACTTACTCATAATTACATTAACTTGCAATATTGATGGGGTAAATAGATCAACATAAATTTCTATCCCTTAATTTTAGCCCCAAGTCTCCAAAACACAGATTCATGCTGAATTGAATAAGTGGTTATGTGCCTTAGAGCTTTTATGGTATAGAAGTTCATGTATTCATATTTGATTTATGAATTCGACAAGCAATGAAATGAAGAAAATGAGCTCTACTTCTCTGTGTATCTTTCCATCAGTAAAAGAGAGGCACATTATCATTCACAGCTCATGTAGTGTTACCTAAAACTATCATAATAATACTGCGTAGCAGAAAGTACTTTTGGTGAATACTACTAAAAATTTTTAAGATGGAAATTCTAGACCTACTTCCAAAATTTCATGAGAGACTCTTAGCAGCTTATTAATTTTTAATCTAGTCCTTACTTTGTGAAAATATTGTGTTTGGAAAAAGTTGACTAGATTTATTCATATTTCTTGGAAAATAAGGCTCTCTGACTATAATTCATTGACCTTTTATTTTGGTTCACAAATAGCTCTTAGATGTTCTCAGAATCTCATGTGTGAGTTGGGGCTTTAACAAGGTAAGTAGAGAGGGTGGAAAGGTTCTAAATTCTTGGGCCGATTAATATATTGATGACATCATAATCAACTGGCAATATTGGGAGGGGATGGAAATATTTGGGAAGTAGTTGGAGGGAACAGACTGTGGGAGCATAACCTTGGAGACCAGTCCTGGTTTCCAGCCCCTGCCTTGGTGAACTCTTTGTCTCTGGATTCCATCTGCCTGGGGTCTAATGGCAAGGCAGCCACCATGCATAACATGGACCAAGCCTTTGAAACCATGCGCCAAATTAAACCTCCTTTCTGCACTCCTATGAAAGGTGACTTGGGCTGAGGAGATATCTCAGCGGTATACGCATCCACCTAGGCAAATGCAGGAACCCAGTTTTGATCCCCAGCCACTTGGGGTGAGCCACACTGGCTACTAAGACCTGGCATGATGATGCATGCCTTTAATCCCAGCACTGGGGATGCTGAAAGCAGGATCACTATGAGTCTGAGCTGTGTAATGAAACCCTGTACCAAGTACATAAAATTAAAAAAAAAAAAAAAAAGAAAGGTGACTTTGCCAGATACTTAGTCATACAGACAAAAGCGTTACAAATATGACATTTTATTTAACTTTGATGGAAGCCTACATCTTGTTTTTATTTCTAACCTCTACAAGTAAAGTGATGAAAAAGTGAATCAGTCTAAATTAAAACGCAATTTCAAAGGCATAATTCATATATATGTTCAATGTACATATCCATGGGCAGTATCTCTGGCTCTGCAGTGTCTAGAGCAAGAACAAATGTAGAGAACTGTGACGCACAGATTTTGTGCATGCCTGTGCCATGTGTGCAGAGTAGATTATACAGTTCTTGGCAAATGCTTGTCTCTCAAGCGGTTAAGCGGCCATGTTAATTACACAGTACCGTAATGAAAGAACTGAGGCATGCACTTTAAGACAGTGAATTTGTCTGTACTACATCATTATCATATTCATCATCATGATCATCATGATTCCTAGATAAATATCTCAACAGTGCACCAGCCATGGTGGCCTGGTTAGACTGGAACACTTGTATTCTATCTCTAACTTATTTATACCAAGATTGAAGCCTAATACACTGAAGTTCAAAGAACAGCACATTATTCAATTTATTTTTATGTAAAACAATATTTTGAATGAATTTTCATTGGAATAAAGAGCAGAATGAACCATAATATTCTGGTTTTTAAAAATAGAAAACATAAACATGTTGAATAATTTATTAACAGAGAATATTAGTCATCATTTTATTACAAAGATAGAATGTGAAAATTCATTACCAACCTTTATACTTCTAAAATTAACATCATTTGTTAAAATCTGTTATAACTTTAAAAACTCCCCACAAAAGCCCTGGAGCAAATGTGCCTCCTTATTCATTTTGTATAGGGGATAGTTTACTCTGCAGTCAGTCTCAGTAATAGCATAACAGAGACTTAATGTACCTTTCAGCATTATTTATGTTGTATTGATATTTGCATTTTACTCACATTTTTATATTTGTGTTACTTAGTGCTTTAAAGGCAAAGAGTTTTCTTAAAGAGAAAATATTTCATCCATATAAATAAAATCAGTATATTTCTTAGATACTGGTTTAAGCTATTTTGTTTTGCCATTTTCTCCTAAATTTGAATCTCATTTATCTATCTACAAATCTTTAAGCCAGAAATACTTTTGCCCAAAATATTAGGCAGTATTTATGTATTTTATCAAAACAACTTTTGTCTTCACAAATACTTGACATCTGGCCTTTAGAATTTAAAATATTTATATCCTTTTAGCCTTTTAAAGGATGGTATGTAAAATTCAATACTAAAATATAAATCATATAAAATATTTTAAACATTAACAGAATTGACTTATTATGTAAAATAAGCTCCAGAATATAGTTGCTGAACTCATAGGGAAATAAGAAGTTTTTCACCTAGAAGAAGGCTTGCTAAAGATGAAGGTGGAAAGAAGCTCACTCTTTCATTTACATAGAAATAGCTTATAGGTTACCAGTTTCTCAGATGGCCAGAGCACACTGTAATATACACTAGAAGCAGAAAGCCTCTAGAGAATGAAGTTGCTGCCATACATTTTTTAGTCGAAACTATGAAAATCAGAATGGCAGTGGGCAGAATGACAGAATGCTGACTTTCCTATCTGAGGAACATCTTGAGAAGTGGAGGAAAGAAGATGCTGCAGAAAGAGGCAGAACGTTCGAGTGAGGCCAAGCCTTCAGAAAGAAAGTGGCGCTCCACAGCATTCCAAAAACTGATGGCAACATGTCACATATGTGCAGCTGCACTTTAATGGTGGTTCTTTTAGAAAAATCTAATTGTTATACAGGTATGATCATTTTTAACATATAGGTTTTGAAAAAAGAAATTCAAAAAGGAGAACACAACTTTGCAAAGAGTTGGTAAATGGTTGAGCTGACATTTGAAATCAGATTTTTCAACTACCAAACCTTTATTGTCCTGACACATGGCCCTAAATTGTCCCTGTTCAGTTGTGGATTTATAGGTTCCTGTGAATTTCACACTACAAAAATCTACTTTTTGGAGGATTGGATAGGTTAACTTAGAACCTTATCTTGCTTCCAAGGGAGACCAGCACAGAAAGAATATGAGAAGGGCACTAACGCCCCTGTGCGTGCACCTTACTATGGACGAGATACACGAAAAAACATCAGCCGACAGAAGAACAGAAAGGCCATCCTGAAAAGTCTTGAAGGAGCAGCTATCACTCTTCATCCTTCCCAAGATCCAGACGGAGGAGGACTGCACAGTGTGGGAGACATTACTTAAGAATACTAAGCAACAGTGAGAAAAATCTGGCCTCAGTGGTAGAGAAACCAAAGGCTTCTTGGATCATGTTCACAAAAGCACAAAAACAAGACATTTCAAATCACTCACAGTCAAAAATACTTCCCAGTAACTTAAACTCATCACAGAGCGAAAGTCAAAAACAAAAAATAGTCACCTTGGTGTGTGGGAGAGCTTCCAGCTACCCTGCGCCAGCGGGATATACTTTTGCTCCCAGCCATGTAGAGCGTGGGTGAGACCCTCTTCCACCTCCTTGGGATGCCCCCCACCACTCCGCAGCATCTCCCCCAGCCCGCCCACCCAGTAGGAATTTCTTCCGCGTTCCAGGAACCCCCAGATCCAGTCCTAGCCCAGGTCCGGTGAGTGTGCGGGAGAGCTTCTGGCTACCCTGTACCAGGTGGACCTATTACTGGTCCCAGCCCAGGCACAGCGTGGGTGAGACCCTCTTACACCCCCTTGGGATGCCCCACAACGCTCGGCAAAACCTCCCCCATCCCGCCCACCAAGTAAGAATTTCAGCCCACTTCCTGGAATCCCCAGACCCAGTCCTAGCCCAGGCCCAGTGAGTGTGTGGGAGAGCTGCCTCT
>NDGM010284760.1:0-14986 GCA_002564305.1 Octomys mimax | reverse complement strand
AAAAAAAAAAAAAAAGGATTTGTCCTTGATTTTACTTGTTTTCTTAAAGACTGAGTTAACAGCTACAGGTCTTCACGTTGGGAAGATGGGGTAGATGAGAGAACCGGAAGGAGAGAGCGCAGGGCCCTGGGAAGAGCCGGATCTGGGGTGACGCCGGGTGGCTTCCGGTTTGTTATGCTTAAAAGCTAGAACAGGTTGTAGGCTTAACCGTTTCTTTTTCCTTGAGAAGGAAGAATTAAAATAGAGTGTCCAGCTTCACAAAGTAGTAAGATTGGCATCTTACGTCGGCTCATAAACTGCGAGAGTCAGAGCCAACTGGATTACAATGCACATGGAAAAAGTCTAAGTCCGTTTGCTTTTAATTTTATAAAATAAGATTGTAATTTTAGTTTCGGGGGAACTTGATCCCAGAGAATTGCCAGAAAAGAAGCATTGTGACCTTCTATCCAGAAATATTGTTATAGAGCTCGCTAGAGACATCGAACTGGTAGAATAAAGCGCATAGCAGTACAAAAGGCCAATAAATACATGGAAAGTGCTCACTGTCGCTGGCCAAGAAGACATCATGCAAAGGAAAGCTACGCTGAGACCCCGTCTTGCTCCCAAAAGAATGGCTGTTGTAAAGATATGATAACAACAAGTGCTCTCAAGGATGTTGTTAGTGAGAGTGCAAACTAGTAGGGCCACCACGGAAATCAGTGGACAGTCCTCAAAAATCTCAAAGCAGAGGTTCTCCTAGGCATCTCCTAGGCATCTTTGCAAAATAGTGACAATGATCATATCACTGGGATACAAGCACACTTGTGTTTAGAGCAGCACAATTTCTGACAGGCCGAACTCGGAAACCACGCATGCTCACCGACAAAAGAGTGGTGCAGGACATTGTGGTGCTTAGGCACAGTGGAGTGTGACTTGGCCACAGAGAAATGCAAGCTGGGGGTGCTCCTAGGCGGATGGGTGCGACTTAGGAACACACTGTCCCATGAAGGCAGACAGACACGTGACTTCACATAGCACGGGGTTTCTTGACATGTAAAATAAATAGCAAAATAGAAGCAGGATAACTAGAAGGGGGAGAAGCTCAGATATTCCCTAAATTACAAATTCTAGTGTTTTAAAATATTCTAATTATATATATATGCTAATTGGTTTATTTTATAGTACTACCTTATGTTAATTTATTGAAAAGAAAGATTTGAGTACAAGATTTGAGTAGGCTTTCTTTGGCCCCTGTAACCTTTTTTAAAAAATGCATTTAGTGCAGGGTCTACAGGGTCTCACTACAGAGATTGGACTCGTAGTCCAATCTTTTCAGCATCCCGAGCACTGGGATTACAGGTACACGCTCTGTCTCGGTCTCAGATGCTGTCTCAGTACGCCCCAGGGGTGGGGCTGGCCCCGCACACCTGGGATCGAACTCCGATCGCTTTAGTCCACCAAGCTATCTGGCTGGCCCTGGCTCCTGCATCTTAATTCTATGCTTTATTAGCTTTTTTTTTTTTTTAAAGAGTGAAAAATATTTTTAAAAAATTAGAAACGATACAGAATTTGACTAAATAAGATGACAGGAATTCAACAATGGTTGTTATATTGCATATTGTTATCTTCAAATTAGTTGTTCAGATTAACAGAGTGTGCAAAATTGGTCAAATATATTAAAACAAAAAAAAATTTTATGCATTAAGTGTTTCTCTCAATAGACCAGTCCAAATCGGCAGTATGATGATCCAAGCTAGCCTGTGCATGGACGTGTGTATGTCTTTTCCCTTCCTTCTCTCTTCATTTTCTCCTTTCCCTCATTCCAGTTGTTACTTCTCTTTGAATAGTATCTTCCCCTTTCGGAGCATCTATTGTACCTTTCAGAGTTTGTTTTCTCTTTCAGTTTCATACACTAGGGAGACAGTATAATGCTTCTATGTGTGCGTCTGATTTATTTCATTTCTGAGTATGGTCTGGAGTTGCATCCATTTACACATAAGAGCCTCAAGTTCATTATTTTTATACCTGAGTAATACTCCATTGTATTAAAAATACCACTTCTTTTTTATCCATTCCTCAGTGGATGCCCATTGCTCCTAAGATTTAGCTATGACAAAAAAGATTTGTGTTATTATCTGTTTCTTTTTTAGTAAGAATCATTTTGCTTTCATTGTGTAGTCTGCATTAACTGTTTTGATGATAATGGTACACAGTGTAATAACTATTGTTATGCTCTTATTATTTGATTAAGAAATGTTTTTTCTCATGGAATGAAAAAAGCATAGAACAGACGTTTCACCAAAGCACATATACAGACGACAGATGAAGACATGAGAAGTTGTTCAACATCGCCTCTCATTAGTGGACTGCAGATTACTGTGGCTACCAGTAGGCACTTGCTCCAAGGGCAAATATCCAAAATAATCACAACACTAAGTGCTGGAGAGGATAAGGAGTGCCTGGAACACTCATTTGATGTTGGTGGGGCTGCAGGATGGTGTGGCCTTGACAGAGAGCCTCACAGGCTTTTTACTCCAGCCACATGAGTGGGTAATCACACAGCCTGGCACTTACCAGAACAGGCCTGAAACATGTTCACCCCAAAGCCTGATCAGAAGTGTTGACAGCAGCTTGATTCAGAATTATCCAAAGCTGGAAGCCACTGCGATGTTTTTCAGCACGTACATGGAAACCTCCCGGCCATGGAATATCATTCCATGACTTCAAAACATGAGCTACCAAGCCACGAGCAGCCGCCAAGGAAAGTTAAGTACACATCAGGCCATGTAAGAGGCCACTCTGCAAGTGCACATGCTGTGTGGCTACAGCGACTTACATGCATCCTGGAAAAGGTGACTGGCAGACAAAGTGACAAGAGGCTAGGTTTGCAGGTGTCAGGGAGAGAAAAGGGTGCGGAGACAGAGCCCAGCCCAAAGGACTGCTAAGACAAGAACTCACTCGTATGACACGGCCACGGCAGCCACCCGCCCTTGTGCAGGTGTGGAGGGCCAGGGGAGCACCCACCAGGCGGAGCCCCAGTGCATGCGGACCCTGGGTCACACTGGTGTGTCGGGGTAGGTCACTGGTGGTAGCACATGAGCCACTTGATGTGGGTTGGTGGTGGCGGAGGAGCTGTGCATGTGCGATAAGAGAAATCTATGGATCCTCTCCATTTTGCTCAAAATTTGGACTTAAAACTGCCCTAAAAAATAACATCAATTAAAACACAAAGCAAAAGCATGGACGTTGTAGGCCTGCTCCAGAAGGCCTAAGGTGGGTTACTATAGAAACTTAGTTCTTGGGTCTTAGAATTCCCAGGCTGATTGCTGAACGGCAGGTCAAGCTGGGCTGGCTCCCACCTCACAGTAAGCTTGAGGCAGCTGTGGGAGCTAAGGGGAACACACAGCCGCCAACGCAGACAGGAGAACCTCCTTGGGGGCGGTGGGCTGTCCTCAGCCCCTGGGGGGGCAGTGGGGGGGCTGTAGCTGGGGGGAGGGGCTGGACAGATGCCAGGCGAAGGAGAGCCTGGTGGGGAGATGGCCTCCTGCCCTTGGCTGCGCGCCTGGGGACAGGTGGGGCTCCTCTTGTTCCCCTCCTCTCCCCTCCCCCTCAGCCCCCCTTTCCTCCTTTCCTCTTCCACTTCCCTTCTTTTCCTCCCTTTCTTTCTGTTCACTCGTTCTCAACACGGGTTCAGACCACAGTGCCTGTCAGATGAAGAACTCAGGGTGACTTGCTGCAAGTGAACGCAGGGTGGCCAGCTGTGCGACTCCGCATTCAACCCCCACAGTCAGAAAACCAGACCTACAGGGACCCCCTGTGCCCCAGCACTGCTGCGCCTGCCGCAGGCTCCCTCTGACTTGAGCTGTGTCCCCACCGCTCTCAGGGCTGTTGTTGTTTCGAAACAAGTGCCTGGTTCCTATCCACTTCTGCCGAAGGAGGCTGGGGAGGGGCCACTCTGCGCGCCTAGCTGGGTCCACCTTCCTAAAGCACAGTGAAGCCGTCTCTGTGCTAGAAGAGGAATGCATTGGCCGGGACATGTGACAGTCACACAACAGACACAGTAGGGTCCAGCGAGGTCATAGACGCCAGCTGACAGCATGGCGGAGTGCTGGTGCAAGGGTGTTACACGTGCAGACAGACCGGCCCTTGCTGCTTTCCCGAGCAGGTTGGCACCAGGTGCACTGAGGCGAGCTCTGCACCCTCTCTGCCCTAGAGGATCCCGGGTGGAGCTGTACCCTGGCCAGGGTCCTGCTCATCTCTCCAGGAGCCGGGTGTTGAGCAGAATCACTAAATTCCACCTCTGGGCCCTGTTTGGGAAACCGCTAGGCGCTTCATCTGAGTGTTCAACCTTCTCATGGTCTGCCTTTGGGAAGGATTTGAGAGTAGGCGGTCTCTCAGGAAGAAGGCCAAGAAGCACCAGTGCAGAGCTGGGGTTAGAAGGGAAGGAATGAAGCCGGTGCGCTGCCTCGGGCCTTCCTGAGAGGCCACGCTGTGGAAGCGCAGGCAGCACCACGGCTGGGGAGCAAGGAGCCCACGAAGCTACCACTGGCTTGCCCCGCCCAGAAGAGAAGGCTGCTTCCGGGGTGGAGGTGACAGCACTTCCTGCTGGGGGCGCGTGTGCAGTTGTGTGTGCGCCCACATGTGTGCACATGTGTGCGAGCCCAGCTGACCCGGGAGAGGCAGCCGCATCACCTGGGCCCCACTTCTTTCAGAAGTCTACTTACTGAGGGCTCCATTGGTGCATGGGGGGAGGCCTGGTTCTTTTCTGATTACCGCTGCCTGAAATCTTTACGTAGGACATGTCCCTAGTTAGAGATGAGAAATTTAAAGTAGAGGAAAAATATACTGATTCTAATGGCTGCTGATAAGGGACTCCAGGGCTGCAAACCCCTGAAACTGCGCCTCCTGTGTCTGTGGTTTGCACTGGAGCCAGTGGGGGATGACAGCCGGGGGCACAGCCGCCGTGAGGGGGTCAGCAAGGTCTGGGATGCAGTCAGCGACCGCGCTCCGCTCCCTGCACCAGGCTGGAAAGCCCCAGCTCAGGGTGGAGGAAATGTGTTCACACTACAGGGCGGCCTGTCCCCACAGCGAAGGCCCGTGGTGCTGTCTTCCCTTGGGGCTTGAGGAAGGTGTCCGAGGGGGAGGTCACATCTGGGTGGAGCCCAAGGGCCCCCACCGGGAGACCAAGGCTTTCCAAGCCGCAGTGACATTTGGAGCTTTCAGCCTCTGCTCAAGCTCCAGTGACTTGGGGTCCTTGTAGCTAGTAGCCAGCTAGCGGCTTTGTGTTCCCATTGTCGTTTGGTTCAGGAGGTGGCACTCAAATGTAGCTGGCCAGCTTGTGGGGCATGCCAAGATTGCACTGAGCTCTTTAACCTTTTCCTAGCCCATCCTCTTCTCCCTGAGTCCCTTGCCTGTCTTTGGCCCCTCCCCTCCCCTCTCCTCCCCCCTCCCCTCTGCCCTTCCCTCTCCCTCCTCCTCCCCCTCCCTCCTGTCTTCCCTTCCCTTCCAGTGCTTTTCTTCTTTTCTTTTCAACCTTCATCCTTGCATGTCCACCCATCATTTGTCCACCCCCACACTGGCACTGGTCCACCACACCCTGCCAGGTCCTGAGCAGGTTCCTGAGGTGAAGGAGTGCTATGTTATGCTTCCTTCGCAAGGGCTTCTACATTCAGTGAGAAAGACAGACAAGAAATGAGGTGGCTCCGGTGACAAATGCTGCATAGCAGAGGAGATGGATGTGCTGAACACCTCAGGAGGCCAGGGGCAGCTGTGTGACCCACCTGGTGACAAGATCGTGAGAGGCCGAGCACCATCATGCAGCAAAGTGTCCTCTGGTCCACTTTTGCCAGGGCGGTGTGGATGCTCAGGCTGCGAGCTTCTTCCCGGGGGCTGCAGAGGCTGTCTGTCCTTGCTGAATGCACACACACCCTGGGCACAAGTTCAGCATTGGGAAGAGTCCCACACGGAGGGGGGGCACGTGACAGCTACTGCATCCACCAGTGACCTAAGCCATGACCTGTGAGCACACCCACCTGCCACTGGTGCAGGGGGCTGCCATTGGCCGCACCTTGGGAAGCTTCGGGCCCATGCCATGCACAAGGGCACAACCAGATGAGACAGATGGAAACTCCAGGAGCAGGGTGACTATGCCCACAAGCTCATCTTGAGAGCGGCCGTGTCTCACCCCATGGGTAGACAGAGTTTTTCACTTAATTAATTCAAGTCTCTGAAAGGTATCAGGTTCTCTCTATCATTAACAGGCTTCAGGTCCACTAAAGGTGGGGCAGGTACATTTATTGCATTCATCTCCATTTTAGATGTCATTTATTGAACCAAAATCTGTCCCATTTGACAGCATGGGGCAGTTCCAAATCAAGTGGATATTTAAATCTTTAAAAATTATTGCAGTAAAACACACATTGCCATGAAGTCCTCTCAAAGTACTCCCCCCCCCAACACACTTATCCCACCATTGTTGCCTCTTTCTGAACCAGTTCTAGAAGCCCCCTTGGCCAGCTTCTTTAGCTTACATGGTTGTCATGGTAGGCTCTGTGTCTTCAGCCGATTCAGAACTTTTCCTCTCATGGTCATTTTGATTTTGAGGAAGAGCCAAAGGTTTCCCAGGGCCAGACCTACCAGGTTAGGTGGGTGAGGACGCATCCTCCTCGGAAGCCGGCTCTCCCACTGCGCAGCCCTGGGGCACTGTGCAGCCATGCTCACTGCGTTCTTGATCAGACCTCATGAAGACACTCCAGAAAGAGGACTTCCAGAATGGTTGCAGGAAGTGGCGGGAACAGTCACTGAGTGGATTTAAAGTTGGAGGGAGATCAATGGCAATGTACCTTGTATTATAAGATATTTTTTAAAAGAAGTTTAAACTCACACCATAGTTTTTGTGCAGGCTTTGCGTTTCCATTTGCAGGGATTTGGGGATGATACTTAATGTGATGGGTAATATGCCAGAAAAGTTGAGAAATACGTCAGGGCCGTCAACCTTAGATACACATCCGCCACAGCAAGGAAACGCCTTTTGCAGAGTGCCCCTGGACTTCCTCGCGTATAATTTTGACATCTGAAAAGGCACCTCCTTGCTCTGAGTGGTCACGTGCCATCTCATTCCCCATTAAGCAAGAAATGAAAGAAAACAAGAGAAGGTTCAGCTTTTGACGCAAAGGAGCTTGCAAGCTTTGGTTGCAACTCAGAAGAACGCTAACTGTACAAGAAGATCATTTTTAAAAACGTGAATCACTTTCATCATCCTGCCCTCTGAGTCTGGATTTCTCTGGGCCATCATTTAAAAGATCAGTATAACCCTAGGGACAGACAAATATTATCCTTCTGTCCTCTTGTTTGACCAGGTTCTAAAATTTAAAGGTGTCATTTAGAAAAAAATGATGAGGATCTGGATTGCCTGAGGGAAATGAACCTCAGTGTTCACAGTGGCTCAGAGGAAGGTTCCTTTTGTGGCTATTTGCCGGCTGGGATAGTAGGGGGCCTTCAAGTAACCCCCAGTTCTTCCTCTTCCGAGGAAGATACACAGACCTCTCGTGTCTGCAACGTGGCCTGGTTTTGAGCTGAGGGAGTGGGTTCCTGAATCACAGGAATTTGTCTGGCCAGTGTTGTGGGTGAGCTGTCTGCTCGTAGAACCCGGTCTTACTGAATCTTTCTGTAATCAGACCTTTGCAAAGTCCTCATCCTCAATCTCCTAGATGTCCACGCTCCAGGGGGCTCAGTCACGGGCCACGGGAGAAGCGAGTGATTCAGACAGAAAGAGGAAAATGAAGTAGGAAGTTGGAAAAAGTGAAATTTTACAATGCGTTTTCCTAACCTTCACTTGTCTCTGTTTTCTTGCCCAGGATTTGTCCCAAGAGACTATTTTTACCCTGCTCCTGACCCAGCGAAACCCGGAGGTTCTGCAAAGTCTCCCCAAATTTAGATCCCATTTGTGTTTTCTCTATAGCTCTCCATTTCTGGGAAAGGAGGGCCACCGGAGAGAAACGAGTTCAGCTGACACTCGTTTCCCCGCTACGCATGGAGTGCCCGGTCCGCTTCTGGGGTCATGTGTAGGGCCTCAAGTGCCCCACCGGGGAAGAAATGTTCTACATGCTGACACAAACGAACAGGAGGAAAGACAAATGGCTTCTCCCACGGGACGTGGGGGCAGAGGCTACACGCTTTCTCTGGAGGTCTCAGGCTTGGGGACCTCAGAACAGCGCGGGAAGCAGGTTCAAGATGAACTGCATCTTCTCCCTTTCTGTGGTTTCCAGAGGAGGTCAGGAAACTATGTCAGGCCCCGCCCCCAGGAAGGTGTCTGCGCTGCTGCTACCCTCAGCAGGGGAGGTTCGCCGAGCCAGTTCCCAGAGTGCTGAGGAAAGGTCGTCTCCCACGTAGAATTTCTCCGCACTCAGCACACAGGGCAAGAAAAACCAGCGGGCAGCACTCAGCGGGGCGGAAATCACAAGACAGGGGCTGCAGCAGCTGTGGGCCGCGCGTCTGCGGCTCTTGCCAGTCTGGGATATTCCAAGTCATGGAACCAGTCAGGAGGGCAGAGAGAGAACTGCTCACAGGAAAACGATTCTCTTGCATTCTCGTGTATCAATAGATGTGGTGTCTGTTGAGTCTCCCTCCTTCTCCCCCTTCCCTCCCTCCCTCCCCTGCCCTCCCCCTCACTTTTCCCCTCCTTCTCTCCCTCCACCCTCCGTCTCTCCATCAAAGCAGAACACACTGCCTGGTCTGAACTGAGAGTAGACCTGGGGTCTATTTCTGATTCTGCCAACTGACTCCTGGGTGACCTCAGTCACTTCCTCTCTCAGAGCCTCAGAGTTCCCCTCTCTGAAAAGAACTTTACAATATCTGCACAAGCAGAAGGTGACCCCAGATACCTAGAATACCTAACTGATGGGGCCCGGGACAGCTGTGCTCTGAGCCTGGGTGGAGTTGGGTTCGTCGAGGCAGGTGAGGTATAGGGAGGCAGATCTGTGCCAGTCACCCCGTCCCGGTGAGGGGGTGTGTGGTGTGTGGGCCCCCTTCTCTCACTTCTCCTATTCCACACAAGTCTGTGGATGAACTTGTTTGGTTCCACCCAGAACTGGTGGTGGAAGATCCTGGGAGAACAGAACTCAGGTTGTACAGCTATGCGAAATGCATTTGGGCTTCAGGAAACGGCCCACCAGGGTGAACACTGAGGCTGCCTGTCCGCTTTATGCACTAAGTGTACGTCTTAGAACTACTACGGTGACCGCTGAGAAAATGACTTCCAGGCTGGTGGCGAAAAAGGAAACACCAAATGCAACAGGAAGCCAAAAGAAGAAGAGCAAAAAAGCCAGGAAACACAAGATTCGGTGATTGGAATATTTCAACTAGCTAAATTGTCTACTTGAGATTAAATTGGATTTTCAGCTTGAATTTAAAATATAAGCCATATGTGCTTTTTACCATAGACATAAAACATGGAAAATTTCCAAAGAATTACAAATAAAATTTCAGAAAAAAAAATATGACAGCCAATTAGAGATCTCAACAAAGTTCTCCTGTAGTGCTCCAAACTGAAGCTTTAAGACACAGGGCACCAAGAGAATAAGGTTATCATTGTGAGAGAAAAATATTATTCCAAACATTTAAAGTAAGAAAAGGATGAAAACCTGAAAATACACACAGATTTGCAGAGGAGACGAGCGTGCCTCCCCGTCGCACGCCACAGCAGGGAGGCATACCGTGTTCGTGAACAGAGATGAGTGTGCCTCCCGTCGCATGCCACAGCAGGGAGGCATACCGTGTTCGTGAACAGAGACGGGCGTGCCTCCCCGTCGCACGCCACAGCACGGAGGCATACCGTGTTCGTGAACAGAGTACTCTGAAGCTGCAGTTCACACACTCATTTCCTCAATTTATTTGGGAATGCATTTCAAACCTAACCAAAGCTTCACTGTTTTACAGAGCTTGACAAGATGGCTTTGTTATTAATTTTCCTTTTGTCATTTATTTATCTCAATTAAAATTAAATATATTAAAAATCACTTACATTTGAGATATTTGTGAAGCAAGTTTTGAGCAAAGGTGCGGGGAAACATGCCTGATTAGTCAGCCAGCAGTATTCTGAACAGCGCAGCAGCTGAGTGCTCTGGCTTTAGTTGGGGACGGTCAGGCTGACCCACTGCACAAGGGACAACAGCAAGACAGGCCCGACAAAGGGGAGGGCTCGGCGTGTCGCTGACCCAAGCTGCCCAGGGGCAGAAGCAGCACCGTCCTAAAGAAGCCATGGCTGGAGACTAAGTCACCATGCGCATGAGGAGGACAATGACAATCAACCCCTTCTTCAGCTCTTTTTTCTTAAACTCAGACACTGAAAGGTGAAATCGTGAAGTACCAAACTTTTGTTTTAGAAGAAAGATACCCTGAAATTCAGATTTAAAAGACTGCTCATAAAACAACAACAAAATAGGCAAAGCACACTTAAGGAAGAAGAAAAGGCCTTACAAAAGTATGAAAAGATACGCAATCCCATTAGGACTTAGGGAAGTGCAAATTAAGTCCGTACTGTCCTGTCACCAGATTGGTAAGGAATTATTCAAGACCATTCATAGGAGCAGCATTTTTGATAATAAAGGCTTTAAGAGGCCAAAATAGCCCGGTGTGGTGGTGCACACCTGTAATCCTGGCACTTGTTAGGCTGAGGCAGGAGGGAGGACCCTTGCAAGTTCAAGACCAGCATGGGCTACAAAGTGAGTTCAAGGTCAGCCTGAACTGCATAACGAAAGCCTGTCTCAAAGAGATGAATAAATAAACAAAATAAATAAAGTAAATAGAATAAAACAAAAAATAAAAATAAGGAAGCGAGGAGGTCCTCCGGGAGGTGACTACTGTAAGAAATGTGACATATGCTTGCCGTGGGCCACCACATGGCAGGTGACATGCGGTCACTTAGGCTACACAGCAGTCACCAATGACAGATGAGTGTCACCAACTAATTTTTGAGAGGGAGAATCAAAGTATAAAAGAATACAAAATTTATACTTTATGCCTCTGGAGTCTGAGGACACAGTACCCTTATAGGTCTTGTCATGGATGTTGGAAAATAAAATTGTCTAAAGGTAGAGGGAAATAAGGCCCAAACTCAGGAGTGCCCCAAATTCTGAGCAGGGATGGGGGTGACATCAGGGATGCTCAGGAGCCTCAAAGTGAGGATTCTTGGTTTCTACGAAGAAAAACCAAGAATGTGGGATGCACTGTTCAGGGACAGTCATTATACGTCACGTATATTTTATTAGATTGTGTTTACTTAGTGTTAGTGGGGGGAAAAGTATAAAATCACCAATAAATGTTCAAGTTCAAACATGCAGTTCTTTATACTCTTTTTTAAAGTGCTTAATAGGTCATAGCCTGGATGCATTGAATTTGACGTATGTCTCCATTGATATGAATGTAAGCGTTTTGGTCCTCACTTCTGGGCTAGTCTTCTGCCCCTAATTTTTTAAGTGCATCTTAATTGATTTCTTCTTAGCAAGGCAGTGTGTTTGACCAAACAAGCAAGTCCACACAGCTCCTTTGCTCTCTGAGACTTGATGCTGAGGACACCGGTGGTGCAGCAGAGCTGGTGTGCGCCAGGGCAGGGCAGGGCAGGGGGCCTCCCCTTGGGAGGAGAAAGGGCGCACGTGGTGGGAGGCGAGGGAGAGGCCGTGGGGGGAGGCCGCGGCAGGTGGGAAGGCCGGGGTCACTCAGGAAGGTTCACACACATTCCAGAGGATGGGTCTGCTCAGAGACTTTCTGTCTGCCTAGTACTTCGCTGTAGCAGAAGTTTCAGTTTTGCTCAATCTTCTCTTACTATCTGATAGCCCAATGCAAATGTGTCTTCCATGGAATTCTCTTCTATGCAAATTTAGTGTGCTTTCTTTTTCCCTCTAAACTTCAAGTGCTGCATTTTCATTTTGATGATTCAGAATATTAGAATATGCAGGAATAGGGGCTGGGGAGATAGCTTGGCGTCTAAACTCCTGCCCAGGAGGCGCAAGAGCCCGGGTTTGATCCCCTGTAACGTGTGCGAGCAGTGTGGGCCACCAAAACTGAGCGTGGTTGGTACACTCCTGTAATCCCAGTACTGGGGAGGCTCAGACAGAAGGATCACTAGAAGTCTGAGCTGCATAGTGAGACTCTATACCCAATACATAAATAAAAATATTTTTAAAAAAGAATACGTAGGAATAAGGGACTGAATATATACAGGGACAAGAAGGGAAAGAAGAGAATTAGGAAGTTACTTTCAACCTATGTTTGCCAGGAAGCTCCCTCTACCTTTATGACACTTAATGAACCTTTGTGAATTATGTAATCCTAATCACCTAATACAGAAAGGAGGGGAAAAGGGAAATAAAATAATTTAGTCAGTTTAGAAGTGTTAGGAAATGAGCTCTTATATTAGAGATCACTCTTGTACTTTTAATATTGCTGAAAAGATGGCCCAGGGATGCCCCTGAAATAAAGATGTTGTAGAATATAATTGGTCACAGAAACCCAAAGCACAATATCCAAGTAATTTAATAACAATTTAGGAAAAAGATTTCCATTAGCCATGCCTGGAACTGGGGTGCTTTGCTGTACCACTTTGAATCAAGGAGACCTCTGCGTTCCCAATTTAAAACTGATAGGTTTCAACCGTGCGAATTGGCTAGCGAGGGTATCTGCACACGAGAGTACATTGGGCTCGAGCCCTGCCCATTGTAGTAGAGGAGTGCAGGCCTGATGGCCCCCGCCAGGTTATTAAAAATTCTGGGCTAATGTTCTGGAAAGAATGAATTTGCTGTTATAGAAATCCTCCTGCATCATGCTGCCTGCAGAGTGGAAGTGCCATCTCTAAATTTAGCATATGCTCTGAGAGGGAGATTCATTGAATTAAGAAGTATTTATTAGAGAAGAAATAAATAGCTCTTACCAATTAACGAGATCAATCAGCCCAGCCACGAAAGGCAGAGGTGCGGGGTTTTCAGATGTGGGCCCCGATGGACGATATTCCCGGGCATGGGAGACCCATTTAGGAGCTGTAGAGATACAGAGGCGCAGAGGAAATGAAGTGTAAAGGAGAGTAATTGAGCCTTTGTACAATCAGATGAGAAAAATGCATCACCTCCTGCCTTAGCTTTCGTCTCTCTCTTTCCCCTTCTCCAGTCATTTCGCTTACACCATCCTCTATAGTGACCATTAAAGTAGTTTTATATATAATGGTAAGCAGCTGCTAGGTACTAACATTTATCGCCGTTCGTCACTGTCTGGACAGCGGCAACGTCTGGATAATTATTTTTTGAGTTTCTCAACGAAATAATTGTGCTCCACTTAAACATTCTGAAAGTGTATCAAGGTCACGGCTCCCTGTGATGAGAATTTCAGGCTGACAGGATGACATCCAGCAAACGGGACCCTCCTCTCCCCAGCAGCACGTTGTTCTCGAGCCGTCGCTGGTGGACCTCAGTGGAACGGAGGTGCGGCCTGCTTGCTCTCGGGCCTGAGCACACTGCACTCGGTTCATACGTTTTTTTCCTGCTAACTTGTTATGTGTAAGGCAAAAGAATCTGCCGAAGGGGTTGGATGTTTTCAGGGACGAGAGAGGCATCAGGAAAATTCCTTCTCAGGCCCCCTTTGCCGGGAAGATCAAGGCGAACTTCATTTAATTTCTCAGGGCGACTGTGTGTTTATGTGTTAGGTTATTTATCTATGGAAATGATTGAGCCTGTCTGCAGTCTGGGCTACCCGGGGTCTGCTGCTCACGGCGCTGTGGTCCCTTGCCTCTGCCTCTGCACTGTCAATCGGAACCATGAGCAGCATCTCCCCAGGTGTTGTGGAGGGGCTGGGGGTGGCCCAGTTATGCTCCCCAGGAAGTCCCCATCTGCAGAGGTGTGACCTGCGCCTGTCTGTGTCCCGGCTATCACCTGAACAGCTATTATGCATCACTGAACGCCCGTAACTCCTGGCCAAAGCTGACTCTGATGGCTGCCTTTAGTCAGCAGGTAAAACTGAAGCTACCAAAGATGGGCATCTGCGAAGTGACGAGCAGGAGGTGTGATTCCCTCTCTCAACCTGTTCTCTCGTTTCACGAGCAGGCAGGTGACAGCAGGGCTCTCTGCTACTAGGGATCTGGGACCAGCACCTGGAGGGCACTGGGGTTAGGAGCGTGGAGTCCTGCTTGGGCTGCAGGCTCTTCCTTTTCTGTGCTGTGTCCCTGGGAAGGTGGTGGTCTCTCTGTGTCTCTGTTTTCCTGCCTGTAAAAGGGGGGTAATGCTCATATCTCTCCGCAGGGTTGCTAGGGGGTTCTGTGAGTTGCTGTTGTAAAGCCTGGCACAGCTGGGTCTCAGGTGCACAGCCCTGGTGGTGACATGGGCGCAGGGAGGAAGCAGAGAGGCCCTGGCACCTGGCATGTGCCAAGCGCTTCTCCACGCAGCGCACACTGCAGGGCCCCACTGTCCCTCCACACAGCTCTGCTGTGGTCTCTGCTCTTTGCTCTGTAGGAGCAAGTTACCAAAGGCCCTTGGTGACCCCAAGTGGTTCCCCAACCTGGAGCCAACATGCCCCTTGCGTGAAGCCCAAGGAACCCACGATCCTGCTCGCCTTCATGCTGAGTTTCCAAGTCAGGATCCTAACGCTGTGCCTTCCCGTGTGCCTCTCAGGACAGGTGTTCAGTCAGCATCTATGGATGAATTAAGGGCCCCAGCTGTTCTGGGCAGGAGGCCTGGGACTGCCAGGAGCTCCTCTGAGGATCCCTCCCAAGGGCCTGGCAGCATTGGAGCAGGGCTTGCGGCCTGAGGAGGATGTGTACTATACCACTGAGGGGCTGGGGCTGGGGCTGGGGGTGAGTCTGTCCACCCACTCCCTCTTGAGCTTCTCTGGTCCTAGCCTGAGAGATGACCCATTCCCACGCTGACTCACAGAACTGTCGGACAGAAGAGAGGGTGGCACCGTGTCCCTTTCCTTTCCACCTGAGTGGGAGTGTTCGTGTGTGTGTATGTGTGTGTGTGTGTGTGTG
>NDGM010284617.1:0-12242 GCA_002564305.1 Octomys mimax | reverse complement strand
AAAAAAAAAAAAAAAAAACACACAAATGCAAGTAGCTGAATTAGTCCCAATGGTCCAAATTGTGCAAAGGTTGTGGCTATGGCAAAAGTTCAGAGGCAGCAGAAGTAACAGTTTAGTACTGGGATTTTTACCAGGCACTGTGGAGTTTTGGTAGAAACATTTTAATAAGAGTTTGGACATTGGAGTACTTCTATGCCACTACTTTTGGTATGCACATTATTTTTCCTAACAGACTCGAGTTTCTTTGCTCTACTTAGCGCTTCTTAATACAATTATTTTGGCTTGAATTTGGCAATTTGTTACCAAGCTTTGGGATGAAAAAAAGACTTAATAGGTGTTGAATTTTGATTTATTTCATGGATGAATAAAATAGAAAACAAATATATGCTGTAATATTTAAAGAATCAGTTTTTTGAAGACTATGAGGTAATGATAATTATTCTTTCAAATATTTTGTTTAAATAAGACCATACAAGTTTCACAACTATAAATTCTTACCAAATTATACTAGATTCTATGAAACTTCTATGACTATCATATACACATGTATATAATATCTTTAATTTTTAAAAAGTGTAACTGAGAAACATTAAAAATGCAAATTTCAAAGCTCTATAAAATATCATTATCACTTCTTCACATTCTTCATTTCTTATGGAAACATTTAGAAACTGAAAAAGCAGTAGTATACTGTAAAGACTAAAAACTGTTTATTTTAAATTTTTTTAATATATACTATGTACTATATTCTGTTCTAGACATTGAAGAAAATAAAGGTTCTTATCATGAAGTTTTTCTTATAATTATTTTTCCTTGTCAAAATAATCATGTTTTCCTCACATTTGTGAGATGTCTTTAATTTCTTGAATAAAAATGAACTGATAAGAGGATAACAATGTCACTCAATCCCATCCTTTCTTTCATTTCTCCACACTGAATCAGATTGGATTATGATTTTGAGTAAATTATAAATTGAAACCTGAAAGTAGTAATTAAATATATTTCTAACATTCATAATTTTTTTAAAAACAAGAGAAATATATTTGTGGATGATTTATAAAAACTGTATAAAATTAGAGTTGAAATAATTTTAATTTGGCTTCAATTTATAAGACATTTGCCGGATATTCTGCACTCAATGTGTTCGGTCAAGCAGATGGGAGAGTTTATAATCATTCTTCTTGATTAGTGGACACTTTTGGATTCACCAGTGTGTTATAAAAGCTAAATTTGAGCTTCCAGAATTTCCTGACTATATCATAATGGAAAAAGAATATTGAGTAATAAAAATTTTGAGTATATTTATCACATAGTTACACTCATCCCAAACTGCATCCTCCGAAAGACCCAGAGATCAGACCACTCTCCAGGCAATAAGAAATCCATTGAAGAAAAACCTTTTGGATCTTGAAATATATAGTTATAGATTGATTGTTTGCTATAGGGAAATATTCCAGTTAAATGTTCTTTTGATTTCAGTTGGAATCTAGGATTCCTAAGACAGAAAACACACATTTCATAAAACATCACAATCCTGTTCAGTAAATCTCACTCCTAGAGTCCCTCAAGTGGAATTGCAGTCACATTTTTTAGAGTAACTATGTGCTGGGAAACCAGAATATGCTGATAATAATATTATAAGT
Source organism: Octomys mimax (assembly GCA_002564305.1). NCBI lineage: Eukaryota > Metazoa > Chordata > Mammalia > Rodentia > Octodontidae > Octomys > Octomys mimax. The sequence goes on along the minus strand of NDGM010284617.1, from coordinate 10,599 downwards.
ACTATTTGAACATAGCCTTTTATTAATTATGAAATAAAGCAACTGAACTGCTCTGTGATCCACTGCTTAGAGCCAGCCACCTTGTCATATGATATGTATCTTCTTCTAGGGAGTCTTTAATGCAAACTATAATTATTTTTCTGTTATTTAAGCATATGTAGTGCATGGTACACTACAGGGCAAGGTAGTGGATGCCAGCAGTCTCAACATTCAGGAGGCTGAGGCAGGATGCTAAGGCACAAGTTTAAGGCTAGCCTGGACTACATAATAAGAACTTGTCTCAATGCAGTAACTCAGATGACATAAGAAATATTAACTGGGTGTATTATCTTACCAGGTTTAATCCTCATATGATCATTTGAGCATGAGAGGTCAATGGAAGTAATCATTCTCCCAAAATAATATAGCAAAGACAGTACTATTTCACTGGGGAAATAATAGATTCGTGTCACTATGAAAGCAGAAAATATTATTCTGCTTCTATGTCCTGTGAAAGTAAGATCTGTGTAGCACAAGCTGTATGTTCTATCAATTCCATATTTAATGACTTTCCTTATGTATCTTCTCTGCTTGAGTAAATCAGTACAATCTTAAAATTCTGAAGAATCATAAAACTGTCCAAAATGCTTTTCCCTTTTAATCCAACACTGAGAGAATATTAGGAGCAAGTGGTAGAGGTAACAGCATACAATCATTTTATCAGGCTGGGTTTTATCAGCTCCTGGATCCCTAGCAAAACTAGATGAAAGGGTCTTGATTGTCAGTATGTCACAGGGCACTACTGTGTGCCTTTTATAACCCTGGCTTATGTGACATTAAGAATACTGGGTATCAGATACAATGTGTAATGTTACTATGTATTTTAGGCACAAAACGATTGATTGATTCCATTAGGTGTCAGTTATTTTCATTGATAAAGAACAATATGCCATAGCATTTCATCATTTCTAATAAAAATATAGAGACTTTAGGATTTTTAGGATTCTTTGAAACCACAAAAACATATTTGGTGTGTTAATCTTGCCAATTTCCATGCAATGCATACAGAACAAGGTAGGATTTCAGATTCCTATAGTGCAATCATAGGATTTGTTGGCAGTAATGCTTATGTAGGAGATATGCTGCTTGTGCTAAACTCATGTTATCTGATAGTTGAGACTTCATCAAATGGTAATAACATTAATTAACATTAATCCTAAAAATCTAGGGGCCGGGGAGATGGCTCAGTAGAATAAACATTTCCCTGGCAAACTCAAGCTTCTGAGTTCAATCCCCAGTTCTAAAAACAACAACAAAAAACAAATCCTACAAATCTAAAAGGCACAACTATTTCATAAGCAATACTCTTACTCTTCCAGCATATTGACATCCATTCTATTACTATCCTGTACTTATTTCATACTTGTAGCAGATGGAAATCTCCCTATGGCAACTTGACTGAGATCATCAAACTACAAAAACAACTCAGAACTTATAAAGTGTCACTGTCTAGTGACATAGTTCTGGCCTTACAATCTCTCCAGAAGGATCCAGGAAAATCTGTCCGAGAGGTTAGTAAGCATTAACGCATATATTATATCTAATTTTTAAAACCATATGCTGTATCCCAGAAATTATTGTCCTTTCAATTAAATGAAAAAGATCTTACTGTTTGATTCATGCCAATGATTAAGGTTGTAACTTTAGGGACAGTCAAGAATTTGGAGGATAGTTGGCGTGGAGTGTTTTAAGCAAAGTTCTTCAGGCAGGTTCCTCAGTAGTTGCCAAAAGTAAGATAATAGCTGGGTATTACTTGAATCTCAATGAAGATCACTTCATGGTGGTGTAGTTTCCCAGAAATAGAATGCAGAAAATGTTTCACTCTACACCATCTGAAGTCCCTCACTCAACATCAACTTCTCCCATTTCACACCAAATCAGTTCCCTAAAAGCAATAAATTGTCTGCATAGAGAAAGACAAAGACATCTTGATGTGGACATTCCATAGTCACAGAGATTTGCTATTGTTGAAGAAATTAGCAGACGATTAAGCAAAATCTTTACCTATCTCAAAGCCTCTTCTTCAGAAAGCCAAATCCACATCATGTCAGGTTAATGGTGCTTGCAATTGTCGTATTACTTTCTCACTTGATAAGATAGTCATTTGGAAGTTGACTTTTTTTCTCCACTTACTTGAATCCTGAAATTTTTGAAATACTTTATGAGAACTTGGCCCTTCTTTAAAAACCTTGTGAGAAACATAATTCTTATTATGAGCAACTTTATAATGACAATTCCTTTATACAATTAAGTCACTGTATTAACATATGTAATGTAATGAGTTAAGACCCATGAAAATCATTGTAACCTAGACTTTAAGTTCACATTTGGCTATAATAGCTCTGGGCAGATCCAGTTTATTGATGCTATCCTCATTTCTCTCAGCACCCTCCAAAGTGTTTCAATTTCTTCAGTAAGTTAATTATTTTTAAAAATCAACCTTATTCTTTGGGCTTATGCTCCACACCACACTGTGATGATATTATTTATAGAATAAAATATTAAAAAGTAATTTTTATGTAGTAATAATAAATAATTAGAGGTTAGTTTCAGTAATGGCACACATGAACTAGCAGTATATAATGGTGTTTTCAGTCCGACATGCAGAAGACAAAATTTTAAAAATAATAGTTATAGGAAAAATTGAAAACTAAATGATGTCCTAGAAATGGAAAAAGAAACTAAATAGTTCACTATTACATCTGATAATTGAACACAAACATAAAACTGCTTACTTTTTCCTGGCTTCTCAGGATTATTGAAAGACTATATATTCAAGTGAGAAATACTTCATTACATAATACATACTGAGTTCCTTGATAGGACAAATAAGGTTTCAGTTGAAATACCAAGAAATAGCAGGAGTTATCACGATCTTTAGGTGAGATCTCTAGGGCACGTGGTAATGATCTTGTTGATGAGTTAAAGCCTCAAGAATTGGGCTGGCCAAATAGCTCAGCATATTAAAGCACTTACAAAGAGGCACAGGGGCAGGGGTTTTCATCCCCTAGGCCTGCTGTGCTGGCCCCACCCCCAGGGCACCCTGAGATGGAGATTGAGACTAGGTGTGGTGTCGCCTACAACTGTAATCTCAGCTCTTGGGAGGCTGTAAACAGGAGAATCCCTAGGAGTCTGATGCAGTAATGAGACCCTGAACGCCCTGTAGACTTTTCCCTAAAATACACACACACACACACACACACACACACGCGCGCGCGCGCGCGCGCACACACACACACACACAGCCTCAAGAACTAAGATCACTGAAGAATCAAATTTTAGACTATGATACATGGTAGTAATCTATTGAATCTGAACACATTATGCTTTGTACAAGTGTGCATGTCTTACATTACTGAAGCCAAATAGGTATCTATGATGAACTTGTATTAATTACATTACTCTCCTGGTAACGATATGAAAGTAATACTGAAATATTGAAAACAATCATTTCTTAAAACATGGCAGACACTGTCCCAGAAATAACTAATTTAATCCTAAAATTTTATAAATGTATTTTTGAGATTTGTATTTTTCTGCTATATGATGCCTACTGATATGGAAATTAAATAGAGCTAAGCCTAAAAATTCCAAAGAGGATTGAAAGTGTACTTGCCAGAACCTGAAATCCCACTGGGGATTCTTCTGTCCAAAGACAGCACACTGAACTTTTTGAAGAATTTTATCCTTTTTCTTCTTATTTCCCTTTACAACGTCAAATTCAAAGCTCATGCTTTGATATTAAAATAAAGAGAATAACGCATACATTAATATTATTATTTTACAATATAATGATTGTTTAAAAGTTAGACATACTGTGTTAAAATCTTACAATTAATTTAACGAATAACTTTGAAAATAAATAAAGTTTTGTTCAACATTAACAACTTCAGGAAAAACTTTTAGCACTTTTCAAGTATAACACCAGTCCTTGGTGATTTGCATGGATCTGTGCACACTGATTCCTGATTAGATTTTTCCATCCAGGGAGACACTGTCCCACAAATAACTAATTTAATCCTAAAATTTTATAGTGATGGCTGCCAGCAGAAGATAGGCTTCATGTCAGCAAACACCAGCTCCCAGCAAAGTCCTCACTAATTGTCATACAATCAGGGGGGCCATTTTAAAATTTTGATTCTCTATAAAATCTACAGCATCCATTTTAGTCTGACAGTCATAGATTTTTCTTTGATGAATTTTTCTGCATCATTCTAAATACAAGAATGATAGACAATGCCTTCACAAAAGACTAGAAATAAGTGTTGCTTTCTGTGAAGCTGAAGGCAGCAATGCCTAAGAACATTTATATGCATGTATATAAGATTCTACAAGTTTGACTTCTCTCTTAAATTTGGAACCACTGGAAAAATAAATACCCAATGCCTATTAATTGGCTGAAATTATTTTATTTCATAAAGGCTTAAGTTATGTAGCCATCACACTCAGCAGAACAGAAAGAACAAAACTAATTCCTTTGAAATTATCTAATATCATGAATATAGAAATATAATTTTAAATGAACATAAATATTCTGATGAAACAGGAAAGTTCAACATTTAGGATTTTTTCATAATGCTGGATTTCCTTCTCTTCTTTCAAGTGAGAAATATTTTGGACTTAAGCTTTGTGTATTTTTAATCTGTATATCTTTAAAATAAATCCAACTCATATAAATACATTCTGATGGTATATATATATATATTAGTTTATTCTAGTTCAATGCTACGCAATATATCTAACATTAAATTGTGTTGTTGATACCTACTTAAGAACACTTTTAAATTTATTTGAAACACACTTGGAAGATTTTTCTCCTGTGTACCATGATAATGATTTTCATCACCCCTGGAAGATAGTAGGAATTATTACTTTAACTAACATATTTTAGGGGCTGTGGAGAGGGGTTGGCAGTCTGAGTTATCCTTGCCTGGCAAGCACAAGGACCCAGGTTCAGTCCCCAGTACCACATGCCATGATGGCCTTGGAAGCTGTGACAGCCACTGAAATGCCACTGTGGAAGCTGAGACAGGAAGATCACTATCTGTCCAAGCTGCATAGCAAGACCCTGTATGAAATACATACATAAAAGTTTAAAAAACAAATAAATAATATTTTAGATAAATAATTCCAAATTTATCAAAACTGTAATGTAAGATATGATGTAATGCACAAATAAAATTGTCTTTTGCATTATGAAATGAAGATTGCAAATGAAGTGATAAAAGTAACACAGTTGGGAAAGAAGTGTTGTCTTACTCTTTCAAGAAACATAGTTTAAGAAGATTTTTTTAAGGGGATATATATATATTATATATATAATGAATATAAATATATATAATATGAATATCAATACACTCATATTATAAATATAATAATTAAATGTATATATGATATTTTAAATGAATATATTATGGATAATATATTCTGAATATATAAATAAATAATTCATCTATATTATGTCATACCTATACATACATTTATGAATATAAATAAATCTAATTAACAAATTTAGATAATTGTCAAAGATGATAAAGCTTATAAAGATGATCAGTAGTAGAATACTTGCTAACAAATTATACTATTATCTCATTGCAAACATTTCTCATTTCTCATTAATTTAAAACCCACAGTTTGCAATATGATCTGGAAAGTTTACAGATGGTTTATTTAAGTTTTCTAGATAAAAGATTGTTACTTTATTCATTTTGTGGCTGAGTAAAGTAAAGACAAACATCCTACCGTAGACCATTGCCACACTAAGGAAAATCGCCACCAGTAGTTCTTAGGAGCTGCTGCTGTGTTTCAGGGGTGGATCAGTTGTCTTTCCGGCATCAGGTTCTGTGCTTGATGTCACCAAAAATTAAGAAATCAAAAGATAGCAGAAGCAAACAAAAACGGTAAAGGATGCCATGCCACAAAGTCAGAGATCACTATGTCTAAAAGAAAAACGTGGCAGTATACAAATTTATTATGGCGTTTGTAACAAGTAGCCACCTAATGAATGGCTAAAACAAATTGGGGCTTTCTTTCCACATGACCAGAGGCCAGAATGTTGAAACTTCTCTCCTTTGCTTGTAAATATTTACCTCCCATCCCTAACATAGCCTTTTCTTTGTGTGTATTATTGTGTACTTCTCCTCTTTTGTAAGGCCACCATCATACTGTATTAGGATCTGCCTTCATGGCTTCTTTGTACCGCAATCACCATAGCAAAGACCCTGTTCTAGTGCAGATGTGCTCTGAGTTACTGCTGATAGAATATGACATACAAATTAGGGAATGCAATAACAGAACCTATAGTTAATAGTAAAAAGCTAAGAAGTTTCCCATAGGAAGCTTCTGCAGAGGATTCAGCCATGCCCGATGCTTGTTGTTCTCTAATGCTTTATTGCCCGGCTAAGTTTGAGTCGACAGAACAAGAATTTTGTATATCAGTATATGATGCCATACTTTCCGGGAAGGCAGAAAGCATAGAGTAACTCTGGTTAAACAAACATCAAAGTATTTCAAATTATCAAGATTGATATTGTGACTTATAAGGCATTATGATGTCACAACCCCTGGCATTGTACGGTGAGGATACCTAATGCCTATGCTATTCTTTTTAAAAGCTACACATCAACTGAGGGGAACTCCAACCTTAAGTTGCTCATCCTAGCTTCCTTCCTAAGAGCATTTTTGCTTTCCTCCCACAAGTATGCATAGCTTCTCTTTGTCATTCAATCGTAAATTCTGATCTTCTATCCAAGAAAATCTCAAATTCGCACCGGTAGTTATACTATTGATTTTGTTTGAATCCCACTCCTGACACCAAAAAGAGTGAATTTAATTTGGTATATTACCCCTGAAAATAGGACAAGCATCAAATAGCAGAGATTGAGAAAGAATGTACAAAGAGAAATTGAGTCACATAAGATAGAGCTGCAAGAGAAACATTGTCTGAAATCTCTATGCCTTGAGTTGCATTACTCTTGAAAACTTAGTTTTGAGCTTTTAAAGCTACGTATTCACTTCTCATGTGATGCAGATATTGTAAGTTTTAGTATTTGTTTAGGACTAAGAAAAGCGTATGTCCACCCCGAGATTTAAATGTGATCATTTATAGCAGGTATAGTTTTTAATGTGAGCAACTGGGAACAAGAGCTGTGGCTGTAGCTCAATAGCCTATGCATTGTATGACTGTAGCTGACACATGAATTAAAAAAAGTTTTGTTCCATATAACTAACCCATGTAGAACTGCAAATAGTTATGTGCCATATTGGGCAGTATCAAATTTTATTTTATTTTTATCAATTTTTTTGTTTCATGAGAAAAGGTCCCGCTATGTAGTGGAGTCTAGCATTGAACTCCCTATGTAGCCCAGGGCATTCCCCAGCTCGAGGTCATCCTCCTTCCACAGCCTCCTGAGTACTGAGATTTTCAGGCCTGTGACAACAGGCCTGGACTGAATGTATAAACTTTTCCACTTAAAAAGAAAAAATAGTGTTGAATGCATAATCCACAGGTCTGCTGGCTAGGTTGATGTTTTGTCAATTTGACTCCTGGAGGGGGTCTGAGGAGCATAGGCTTAGAATTACTCAGAGCTTTTGGTAATAAAAGCATTATTAGCATTTTGAGAAACAATTTCATAAATTTTAAACACTTATCCTTCTGCACTACCCACTCCAGATATCTTAACCATGTGAAACAAAATCATGTACCTGTAGTCTGCTGTGAATATTTTTGAGGGTTATTTGTCAAAACTAAATTATGAAAATACTTGCAAATCCATCACCTAACAAATAAATAGGTGGCAATATATACATACAGTGGAATAATAAAAAATATAATAAAAAAATTTAAGCCATAGTCCTGTAAGAAAGAATCTCAACAGTCGTTTTATTGCATGAAAGTAGTCAGACAGGAAGGCTATCAGTGATCTTAAGATGAGACTTAGTCACGCTACCCAATTTGAAAAATTTTCCTGGTTATTTTGTATTCTCTTGAGACCATAGGGCTAAGGCAAAAATATCATTTGATATGGAATCAGATACTGCAGTGATCAATCTGAAAAGGAACAATCCTGTGAATGGTATCCTCAGGCTTCAGTTGTGAGTTGACTAGTTAGTGTCCAGCATGACCAGAACAGGGCTTTGAATGTATTGTCAGTTTGGAGTAAGCTTTATAGGAGCTTTCTGGTCTAGGAAAATGCTCTAGAAATTTATTAGGACTTTAGAATGGTGGATCTATGGCTGTATTTCTGAAGTTTACAGAGGTAGTTGATATGCACCTGGGTTATATGTGTGTGCTGGGTGTCCATAGTTATTGCTGGTCTTTTAGCTAAATTTTTGTGGAGCTAGTTAAAAGCTGTTTCTGTAGGGTTATTGATTTTTTAATAGCTTCTTTACAGCTTTGTGGCCTAGGTATTGTAGGACCAATATTGTTGCCAATAATTAAGGGAAGGCCATATCTAGGCTTTTACATACAGCCTGTATGAAATTATGTTGTATTCTTTCAATGCAGTTAAGGAACAAGAGGTTGGGGCTAATGACACAGATCCCGAGGCCTGAGCTGGCATGTGCCAACATAACAGCTTTAGCTCATATAACAAATGGTGGGGACAGATCTGATGGCTGAGTGGATGCTTTGTTGATTAGAGTCCTGGAGGGGTCTGAGGAGCATAGCCTTGGAAAACAGCAGCAGACTTCATCTGTGAGAGAGCTTTGGCCAAAACAACTTGTCTAAGGTGACCACAGCATACATGACCTGTTGAATTCCATTCCTAACAGAGCTACTTCAACACATAAACAGGGTATGCTAAGCATCTGTCTAGGGATTTATTTTTAAGTCTTGTCAGTTTGAGAATAGTTTATCAGTCCATTCCATGCCGTCATGGCCTGGTGAGCCCAGGTTGATGGGCAGGTCCACAACTATTCAGGAGGTCCACTCATGGGCAACCATGATAGAGCTGGAAGGGACAGAGAAACAAGTTGCCTCACAGTGGCCAAATCTGTTGTTTGTGCCTCCCCCAAATAGAAGAACACTTAAACTTTTGTGGCAATTTAATCCAAGCGAGTTACATCTTGTCTCAGAATTTTCCCAGCTGAAGGGGTTTATGGGAGCAACTCCCAAGCACAGAAAGGCATCTTTGAAATTTAGGCATGTAAACTGGATGGCATCTGGAGATAGCAGTCCAAAAAGGTGTGTGAGTTAGGAACTGTAGAGTACAAGGTGATGTCTTTATTGTTGACAGCACAGAGCTGTTGCCATGAAGTAGAAGTTGAGGAGTGTTTTCGGGTGATTGGCAGTCCATTGGGGGCTCAAACTGCTTTATGACAGCAATGGGTATCACAGCGAGATAACACAGTTGATATCCAGGCCCAGTCAAGGAAGTGGCTCATGCCCCCAAGAGGAGAGTTTTTAATATTTCAGGACTTTAAGTATGTGTCTCAGGCTGGTGCAGGCATCATCTTCCTCTCAGGGAAAATTCAGGGTTAAATGGGAGAAAGACTATCTAGCTTGGTATCAGGAATTCATGTAAGGTGAGATATCCTCCTCCTAGTTTGTTAGTTTGTGCTTGGCAGAAGGGGTAACAAATGAGAGTCCCAGTTGGTCTGGTAATGGCAGCATATATGTAGTAGTGATAGTACTTGACATATTGCTGGCCTTTGTCTCCCCTCTTTCATATCTAGGAGAAGTGCTTGACTGATTTTATGCTTCTAAGCAGGGTGATCTATACAAAAAGACATGGCAACTCATTTGGTGGGATTGACAGTCCAATTTTTTTTCTCAACCAATATATGGAACTTGAAGGACTTGCACACCCTCATCTCAAAAGCACATTAGATGATGCTATATTACCAGGATCTATGTGTCTCGGAAGGGGAGTGGCTCTGTGGCCAAATGCAAGCAATAAATGAAATGGAACCAGCTCATTCAGCAAAAAATAGATGAGTTGGGAGTGGTAGTTGAAACTGTTGGCAGCAACTGCAGTGACTGAGAAGAGCACCAAGATAGAATTCTCAGGAAGAGGCTTCTGCTTTTCTCTCTTTTTCCTTTGAGCAGTTTGGCCTTATCTGTATTATCTCAGTAAAATCCTTTATCTTGCATTAAGGACTGAAGGTTTTGATTACTTCTTTCCCATTTCTAGGCTTCCTGTGTGTATCACTGAATGATGCTGCACAGCCTTAGGCATGACTAAACTAAGGAGAATATGAGGCCTCTGTTATTGGATATGTTGATGGCTACAGAAGAGCAACTGAGGGCCCAGTCAGCCACCTTGACCAGTGCTTCCCAGTCTTGGTGCACAAATGGAGCAGCCTATTGCTTACTCGGTCTGTTCACTCATTCACACATTCATTCATCAGGCACTCAGAGGTTAAACATCCCACCCCCTTTCCATGAGGGGGGTCCTGACTAACGAAAGTTGATCAGACTATCCTGCTAGAACTGCGCAGGACTAACGGACTAACTGGGGTATCTGTGGACCATACCAGACTTTGTCCTCCTCTCCTTGGAGTCTAATGGGAGCCATTTATCTGGAAACTGAAAGTCCTCCTCCAGGCCTCCAAGCAGAC
>NDGM010284427.1:0-11051 GCA_002564305.1 Octomys mimax | reverse complement strand
GGGGTCTTGGCACACTGTAGAAGGCACTGACTGAAAGGTGAGGATAAATTTCAAAGAGTAAATTCTTACTCTATGCCTTTGATAGTACAAGATTAATTATTTCAAAAGCATATTTGCTTTGACGGATACCTACTTTCTAGATATTCTGTGGTGGTCAGTACTTACGCACCTTTCACAGCTCTCCATTTTATGCTTTTCCTTAGGTGGTTTGCTCTGTTAGAGATTCAGATCTGTATTATTTTAATACTTCATAAATATGATTGCAGTCTTCTGGACCCATTGCCAATGCAGGTAAGTCTTTCAGAATTTTGAATATCATGATAACTCAGATTTGCTATGAACCCTGACTCCTTCATTTTCATTGCCAGGGCTGAGCTAACTGATGCCCTCACTGAGGCCCGCTCTTGGGGGACTCGGGCCAAGAACATAGCTGGCCCCCTTCTTTCAGGATCTCCTTACTGTGCCGCGTGGCTCCACAGCCAAGCCCAGATACCAGTGTTTCTGTCACTGAGAGCGTGAGGGCCTCCTCGCTGGCCTTCTCAGATTTTACCCATTTCCTTGGGTTACATAAACATGGCCTTAGTTTGACCTTATATCCATAGAAAGGGAGGTCTTCTCTAGATCTGACAGTAGTCGTTGATTTTGGATGCCTGTCCTATCCTTGGCCCTCTAGGAAAGCAGTGTCGTGGGAGGAAACCTGCCACAGTGGGGATAGAAAGCAGAAGGCACGGTGGGAAAGGCCCCACTTTACTTCTGCAGTGATCTGTCTGGGTGGATCTGTCCTGGGCCCTCCATGGCCCTCAGGCTGGCAGGAGCGTCAGAGCCACCTGGGGCTGCTGAGGGAGGGCACAGCTCAAGGCTAACAGCACAGCACTGCAGCCCTCAGACCACGCGTAGTGCTGGTGCTTTGATTCAGTGCTGAGATCATGATGCAGACATCCAGAGGGAGTCTGTGTGTGCCGAAGAGAACGTGTCACAAGCACGCATGGGCCAGCAATTCCCATTGATTTCTTTTGTGCTTCTGTCTTGAGTTTAACATTGAGCTGAGGAGCTCTCCAAATCTTAGTGTAACGCAGCGCAGCAGCTTTCAAGCACCCTTCCCGGGGCGCTCTGCTGCCTGCCGTGCTGTGGGCGACATGAAGGTGAGAGTCAGGGTTACAGACCTGGAACACGAGCTCTCTGGCCTTCCAAGTTGGATGCCACAGTTTGTCCTAGAAGTGACTCAGCATGCAGCTCTTCTTCTGCCAGCAAGAAGACCCAGGAATGTTTGCCTATCCTGTGCAGTGACGTCATGAAAAGGATGGAGAGCAGTAACTGTGATCAGCTCCCTGGGCAGGCCTAGTCCTTACACTTGCTTCCTGGCTGAGGATCCTGTTCACTACATTTAATTTCTCATACTGTTCTCTGAGCCTCTTATTTTGCTTTGACACCAGTCAGAACATTAAGTAAATATCTTGGTTTGTAAAATGCACATGTAAATACCCAGAATCTCAAAAGACATTTTATTTCACAATCCTTATTTTAGAAAGAGAAAGAACAATTAAAATTATGTAACTATTGAAACTGTTTTAATAAATTATAAAATGAGGTGGTCAGAAATAAAGGAAATTACTTTCGGACTCCAGCCTCCCCTGAAGGGTGTGTTCTGAACACGCTGTCCACTGCAGGGGAAGCTGGGCATTCGGAATCTGACCTTCACAGGAATTTACCTCCCAGAGTAGCAGAAGTCAATCATTAAAATCACCAATTTTAATTTTCAAATAGCTCAGAGTTTTATTTTAGGTACTGGGGATCAAATCTAAGGCCACATGCATGCTAGAAAGCACCCTACCACTATCCCCAGCCCCCAGTGTTTTACTCAAAAAGTCTTGATGAATTAATTTCACTTCTATTACCTCCCACTAGGAAGCAATCCGGAGATACTTCCAGGTGCTGAGAATCCCAGCAGGCATGGGTGGGGTGTGTGGGTCTGGGTGGGGGGGTCGGGGGGGGGTGTGGTCCGCTTGCTGCTCCTGAGCTAGCTCCCTGTACTTTGGCTCACGTGGGGGCTTGAGCTTGTCCAGCTGTGTTCCATTTTCTCTTTCTTTTGGGCCCTGGACCTTTAGGAAATCTCAGCACTTATGGATCCCTTTCTAGAAAAGTATATATGTCTCCACATATGATTGTAGGTCCTGCCTTAGTGCCCCCTGGGTTTCTGTAGCTCATTGCATCAGCTCCCCCAGTTCTCCCGCTAGGGAGCCAGGCGGAGCCCAGCCTCCTTCAGACCTGGAAACAGACTGATCCTCTACCTTGGATCACAGTTACTGCTCTCCATCCACAGAATAGCTGGCTTTTCTTTTTCAAGCCCCTAATCCTTAAAAGCATTTGCGCTCTTTGCAAAACTCCTTTTCCTACCTCCACAAAGATTCACACCTTGTTTGTAGCTAGGGAGAAAAATCACATTTAAAACAAACAAACAAAAAATGTGTTTTTGGAAAATCATGATCACAAGTACACTGTGCCAGCGTTTCACATCTCTGACTCCAGGTGACTCTTAAACACCTATGACATGTGAGATTGTGACCTCAGCCCCTGCTGTCAAGTGAGGTGTTATAGCCTAGGAGCCAGAAATGCAGACAGGCCTCATTTATCCCATCCTCTTTAATCAGGACTTGTGACAGTCCTAAATCTTCCTTTTCCTTGTCTTGAATGAAGCCAGAGAGTGTGTTCTGCTATCAGAGTACATTTTGGTTCTCATCCATGCAGGTGCGCCTAGAACCTACCCCCTGTACTTTGTAGAGAAAGTCACAGGTGAAAGGACGTAGGTCTAGAACAATTGGCTTACATCTCTTAATCTCGGTATCTCTTTTGCATTCTGCTTTTAGAGTCACCTCCACGTGGTGGGTGTACCCCAGCCAGAAGGACAGTGCCGAATTGAATATAATGAGAGATGTGCCATTCTCCATGACCCAAGAGGGCCAGGGCCTTCCAGAGGAGCCACACCACCAGCCACTCACCTGCCATCAGGCCAGCAGGAGGGGTGATGTCACCACCCACACACTAACCTCGCCCATAACAGCCATTCAAAAATAAGAGTTAGTGATTTCTAGAAGCTTTTCTATATCTTGTAGTTACCCTTCGTTCCTTGGTGAGGTGAAACATACAACACCCATAATTAAGGAAGGAAAGGTTTATTTAGCTCATAATTTGTGGAGGTTTCAGTCCATATAATCAGGCTCTAAGCAGGGTGGCATGGCATAGGAGTAACATTTCAAGGTGGTGGAAGAAAGCGAAAGCAGCAAGAGCGAAGGGGAGAAGAGCAAGCCTCTTTTCCTCGCTGATACTGTAAGGACCTCGCACCCCTCCCCCACACACAGGCAGGTGTAGCACGCACACCGTCTCCCTGACCTCTTGCACAGGATGAGGTTGTGTACAGAGTAAGAACCTTGGCTCCCTGCTGAGTTCCTTAGTTAAACTTCTCAAGTTGGTACAGTGTATCAACCAGTATAATCTACCACAAAGGTATGCTATCTCACACACACACACCTGGGTATTGGGGATCAAACTTGGGATCTTGCGCTTTCTTAACATTTTACAACTTGAACATTGTAACACAGGTTTAACAGTCCTTAACCAAACATAATGTTGATAGACTTAATGTTAAATTAGAACCCTAACAGTCTGTCCTTGGTCCCTGAAATGCACATTCCTTCATGTGAAAGGCACTTAGTCCATCTGCAAGAGTTGCCCAAGTCCTAACAGTTTCAGCTTGCTGAAAAGTCCAAGTCCCAAATCTCCTGAGATGTAAGACAAACTTGTAGCGGCAAGACACAGTTGTAGCAGCAAGACTCTATACAAATACTTCCACCATTCAGTGGCAAAAAATAAACCTTTTCATTCCAAAAGTTAAAAACGGATTCCCAAGTATTGGGACCAAAGCAAGTCCAAACTCCAGCAGGGCAAACATTAAATCCTGTAGTGCCATGTCTAGCATCTGAAGCACTCTGTGGCAAATTGTGAGCTCCAGAGGGCTTGTGTGACGCCACCCCTAGGCACTTGCGGTGCTTACAGCTCCCACAGCTTCTCTGTTAGGCCAGCGTTGCTCTGTCCTTGCAGGTTTCCTGAGATGATCCACGTTTCTGGCTTTTCTAAACTTCTGGGGTCTCCCGTGCACCTTGTGCTGCACTCTCATAGCTTCACACACCACCCTCAAGGGCACACTGCCTGGCCTTCCAGGCCTGCTGAAGGTACGGTGGAAGCCACCATAACCCCAACTCTTGCATCCTGCATGCACCTAAAACCAGCACCATGTGGATGATGTCAAGGCCTGCTGCCAGCTGGAGTGGTAGCCAGGAGTTCCTCTCTCCTAGCTATAGGGGTTGAGCGCCTAGAACAAATTCTCCATGCTACCACCACTCTGGAGCATGGTGCTCTGCAGCTTTCTCCTCAAAGCAAAATCCTTCACTTTTTCAGTTTTGAGGCCGCAAAGAGTGAAGACTTACTGCTTCCTGTGATGTCCTGACCGTCTTTTGTACTACCCTGTTCCTTCCAGCATCAAGCTCTCAGCTCTGTCTTTGTAGTTCACTGATTTACTGGAGCTCCCTTTCTAGACAGGCCCACATTTTAAATCATCCTGCTGGGTTCTTTGCTTTTGATTCTCAACATAGGTCAGCTGAAAAACCCCAAACAATAGCCATACCACCATCTCACCATTAGACTGCCTTAAAATTTATTTTGCCTTAATCTCAGTCTCAGGCAAAGTCTCAGGATTTGAGCACAGTGCTGACGAACTTTTTGCCAAGCCATAACACATCATCTGGAGTCCAGTACCAGGAACTCATTCTTCCTCGCAGGAACCTCCCAAGCTTGATCTTTACCAGCAGGGTTTCTATCAGCCTTCTGGTCTTCTGAAGTCTGACCAGAATCTCCTGTACAGAGCAGCCTGAACTGTTCCAGCTCTACTCTTTCAGACAACATCTCTGAACCTTTCCAGACTTTCCAAGCCATTCCCAAAGGCTCTTGAGCCACATGCTCAGGCACAGTCACAGCAATGGCTGCCGAATTCTGTGTTGGTTACCTTTCTGTCATTGCTGAGGGAAAATGCCCAACACCCACAACGAGGGAAGGAGAGGCTGAGTTAGCTCACAGCTTGTGGAGGTTTTGATCCATAATCAGCTCACTCCAAGGCCAGCTGGGCATGACACGGGGGCAACTGTTCAAGGTGGTGGAGGACAGCAAAAGCAGCAAGCGCAAAAGGGCAGAAGTAGCACTGATGCCATTTTCCTGCCCTCCTGTTGCACAGGATGAGGGTGTCTACAGAGCAAGGGCCCTCGCTCCCTGCTGAGTCCCTTAGACTTCTAAGATTCTCCAGTTGACAGTGTATCAGCCATGACAGTCTCCTAACTGGCAATTGGTACTCTTAAGCTCTTTCAATACAATGCTTTATTGTAACATGTGTGAGGTTAGAAGTGTCAATAAAGTTTTTTAAAACCTTTGAGGACAGCATCATGCCTTACATTTCTTCATGTTTTACATCCAGGACAGCATCTCCTCTATAACAAGTATTTAATAGATGCATGTTGGTTGATGTGTCCATTCATATTTTAATTAAGATGGAAGCACTCATGACTCCAGGTGTGTAAAGTTAGCCTGACAGAGATAATGCCAGGTGTTCGCTAATGTACAGAAGCACAGTGTAATACTGTCCTAAGGCAGATAGCTGTAGTTAAGACTTACATCTGTGAACTATCTGGCATGCAACCCGAAACTCAGCCATGTCCAGGGGAAATGCATGACAGTGCAGGGCAACGCCATGCTTTACCCCCTGTGTGGCCCTCAGGCCAGTTCCTACCTCGCTGGCCTCATCCCACGGGGTCCATTGAGATTGCCTAGTCATGTTTCCTCCCACAATCTCAGAGTTCCCTAGACATGTTCAGGTGAGGTAGGGAGTGTGAAGCTCATCCTACAGCTCAGCTTTGCTTGGCAGAAGACACAGGACTGGAGTCAAAGGGGCTTGGAAAGGGGCATAGAATCCAGAAGAGCTCTGAGCACGGAACTGCAGCCTGGCCATGTGGCAACTGGGTGTGTAAGGTCCGCACCCACCAAGCTGCACAGGATGACTTTAGCTGCTCTGTTTGCTTGGTGAGAATGAACCATAGTGTCAAGTCTGTGCACTTCTAAGAAGATACAGACAGAAGAGCCGGTGGCCTTTGGAATAATGATGAGCTATGAGGAATAGGCTTGGATGGCTCATACTTCTTGTCTCCCTAGCCAGGGGCTTTAGGGTACTTACATTTATGAATATTATAAACTCATAGTATTTCCTCCTATTAACAGAGGTTGTACTGGGAGCAGAAGATAGAGACGTGCGCACACCCTTACCTGGAGGCACACCCAGACAGAGGGGAGAGGTCAAGGTGAGAGGAGACAGGCACTTGTGGCAGCATCGGCATGGGGTGCAGTGTCCAGAGATGTGATTGAACACCTTGTGCAATCGCCTACCTGAAGGGCAGAGACAAGATTGCGGATCGCTTTCAGTGGCCTCTGATGAGCAGTGACCCGCTGGGCACAGGCACGGGATGCAAGCTTTCTAGCCACTGTGTGTGGGAACCACACTGGCTGTCAGCATCAGAAGCTCCAAGGTGGCCATTGCAGGAGAGCCTGAGCCTCCTTGACATCGCTGGACTCTACAGAGAGGTTGGATGGGGCGGTGTGACCAGGGGACCCCAGAAACATCCAGGAAGTCCTTTTTTGGCACTGAAGTTTGTCCTCCATCTCCTTGGAGTCAGACCCGAGCTCTGTCTCAAGTGATGGCCCACGCTGCCCTCATAGCTGTTTTAGCTTTGGCCTGAAGGCTTTGCCGTGCCCAGGGAACACAGCTTTGCATGCTGTGGTGATGACCTCTTGTAACAAGTGGCCCCTGTTCTACCCACCGTGCAAGATGGGTGCCAGTGGTGCCCAGCTGAGCTCTACCCACTTCCTCGTCCCTCTGTGATACTTTCCTGTGGCTATAAACACATGCTCATGGGCTGTGGTACTTTGCACTCCTGGGCTCAGACAGTTCCAGAATAGCAAGTCAGGTCAGTTGCAACCTGCAGAACTTGAGTTGTGATCATGTTTTTTTTTTTTTTTTCCCTTGGAACAGCTCAAATCAGGCAAAGAGGATACAAAGACTCCTTGAGGAGCCCAGAAGCAACAGTGCAAACCTCTTGGGGCTCCCTGCCTTCCTGGAGAGGCACAGACTGTCTCAGGTCCATGCTTTCTCTGGCTCATTCTTTGACATACTGGATTATAGTTGGCATGGTTTATGTGGCCCCTTTCTAAGGTACACACTCCTAGCTCTTGGTACTGTCCTCCTGGTAGTTAAAACAGTCTCCTGCATGTGTAGATTCACTAAAGCTTTTTAAAAGTTTACACCCAGCTTTCTGTACCCCGCCCCCCAAGCAGTCTCTCCTTAGCCAGCACGACCGAACTCATAGAAATACATCACCATAAAGACAACGTCACTTCTCAGCAGACCCAGGATGGCCCTCACTGAGAACATATGGTTGATGCTCTACTTCTTGTTCAGGCTCTTCTCACAAGATGAGGAATTGTTAAAATTAGGCTGTACCATTGTCTTAGTCATGCTATTATTTTAAGTTTGTAAGTTAGTCTCCAATAAATTAGACCAAATGAAAATGGAGTCACCCATGCTAAGTGCCACACACCCAAACTGGAACTGTTGGGAAGCAGGTGATTCTGAACAGGACAGTTTCTCCCCTAATAAGAGCAGTTTCCAGTCTGAGTGAGGGCAGTAAGAAGGTCCTCTTGACCTTAGCACTCATAGAGTAGTAACCTGTGAACCAGTGACTATTCTTGCCTATTACTCTTTTTTCTTGTTCCTAACTTACACAGCCCAGTGCTCTGCGATTTCCCAGTGGCATTTGAGACTAAATAAGTCCATTTACAGTGGTGACGAGGTGACAGTGATGCCAACCATTCTGCTCAGTCTGTCTCTCAAACTAGAGGAATTAAGCCTGGGCCCAGGCTGCCCTCACAAATGGCCCCTCTTCTAACCATGTTCAAATAAGACAGCTGTGAACTGTCCACACAGGGCTGTGTCTGTGCCACACCTTTGGGTCCTGCTTGTCACTTTCTTTACTTAGGATGTAGAGGTAATGTGCTGCAGGGTATAGTGGGACATTCTGAGCCTTCCTGGTTCATTAGGAGCCATTGCAGATTGCTGTCCAATTCTAGAACCACAAAGAAAACCAATTAAGATCTGCAAACTTAGATTCACTGTAATTTTCTCCTTTGCCAGACATAAAACAACAGCTAATTTCTGAGGCTGTGGGCTCCCTAAACAGGTAGAGTCTGGGACCAGAGTAAAAACTGATTTTCCATGGCCATTTTGTCCACTGTCTTTGATTTATTTGCTTGGTATAAAACTCCAAGCCTCACCCCTGAGGCTGAACATGATGGCACAGGCCTGTAATCCCAGCACTGGGGAGGCTGAGGCAGGAGGACTGCCTTGAGTTCCAGGCCAGCCCAGGTTACCTAAGTGAGTCCATGGCTAGCCTGAACTATATGAGACCTCATCTCAAAAGCAAAACAACCAAACTTCACCCCTGAGGACTTGAGTACTCGGTTGCTTGGCTTTGTCAAGTGGGACGACTACAGGTTCCCTTTCCATGATGAGTGTACGTGGAGCCCACAGAGGTGACCTGGAAAGTGATCTCCTGGTTTTAGAAACCAGCTCCACTGTGGCAGGGCAGCAACTTCCACTTTGCTGTTAGTGACCACTTTCTCCACTACAGCTTAAATTCCCTCCTAGAATGGCTGGTTCAGAAGCATGAGGAGCCCAGAAGACTAGGAAGTAATTTTGGCTCCTTGGAAGCCTCCTGTGCCACCTGGTAGAAGTGTCCCCTTCATCACAGGAACTGGGGCTTCGGGACAGGAACTGTGGTTTCCTCAGTCACTGTTGGAGGGTTGACCCTGTTTCACCCCTGAGATTCCATACCTGTGTGCTCTGACTCTCAGTGTCACCCTGGCTAGTGTGGACAGTGTGGTCACTGGGTTAGATGGGGCATTCTACACCTGAACGGAGATCCTCTCACCAGGCAGGATGAGGTTCTGCTTGTCCTTGTCAGCAGGTTTCAGGTCTATGCCAGCCTGTAGGATTCTTCACAGCGGCTAACGTCATCCCCCAGTGGGAACTGGATCGGACCTGTTCTCTTGATATCTTGAAACCTCCCATCCAATGGGCTGGTGCCCATGTAAGTCCGAACCCCACTCTTGGTACCAAATTCTGTCTTGGTTACTCTTCTCTCATTGCTGGGACAAAACACCTGACACACAGAATTAAGGAAGGAAAGGTTTTTTTAGCTCACAGTTTGGGGAGGTTTCAGTCCATATTCAACTGGTTCCAAGGCAGAGTGACACATGGCAGAGGGCAGCAGTTCACGGCAGTGGAAAACAGTGAAGAGCAGAGGAAGGAGTAGTGGCAACAGTGCAGCAGAGAGCGAGTCTGTCTCCCTTGTGCCCCCTGCTGGTTACCTGTTCCTCAGTGAGGCTCCCGGGACCCTCTGTGACAGGTGAGGTCTTCTTTTTCCTAAGTATAGGCTGTGACCCATCACCTGGCACGTTCCTGTGGGTCAGGTATGGCAAACTCAGAGCAAGAAGCTGAACCCTACTGACCAGGTTACTCTTGGTTACTCTTCTAGTGAGTGAGCAAGAGGCATCGGCCCAGGAGGGTTGAGCTGCTACCTCCTAGGAGAAGGAGGCTTCAGTTGACCAGCATCCGAGGGATGGGTCGCAGAAGGGCTGCAAAGTGAAGCTCTCAACCAAAAGACAGATGTGCCTACTTTCTAGACCAATATCTATGAGCCATGTGAGCTTTTGATTTAAAATTTTAACTATTTAGATTTTAGAGACACTGTTTAATTTTATGATTTTCTTATTGCCTCCTTTATATATTTTTCCTGTTGTCCCTAAAGGTTTGGTGTAGCATAACCGTGAAAACACGGGGCTCTTTTTTATGGTATGATGCTAAGAATGAAGCCCAGGGGCCTCGCCTTGTGCTGGGCAAGCTCACTCGTGCAGAGCCACGCTCTCAGCCCCAGCCATGCCTCCTGTTTCTCTCCAAGTCACTCAGAAGTAGACTTGTTAGGTGCTGAAGATCTTTGGTCCTATGGCATCGCTGAAGCTGCTGGTCATTACCAGTAATTAGTTTAAACCTAAATACTGTTAGCTTGGCAAGTACCTCTTACTAGCATTTGGCTAGTAAGAGAAAGCAGCAGTTATTGTCTAATGGGTCCACAGGGCCATCTTGTGGGCTATTAATCATGCTTCTCAATCTCTGCTCATTTTTCTCTTCTCTGTGACATAAACAGTAGAAGATATTTTCACTATGCAGCCAGCATGTGGGCCTTCCTAGGCATTGAAGCAGATATAAAAGCTACAGCCTGTCACAGGACAGTATTTGAAGGTGGGGGTTTGCAAATTTGGGATATTAAGCTTTTATTCTTACTAGTTTTTCTAGTCTGTCTTGAAGTGATTAGAAGAAAGAAGGGCTGAAACAAAAATTAAGATTGAAAGCTTAAGGTGTCAAATAGAATTGAAAGTCTGGGGTGGTGTTTTGTAACTTTGTAGCTTCTGTATTTCTACCTGTATCAAAGGTAAAATTATTGGGGGTACTTTGGGGAGTATTTTGTGTCAATACAGAATTTCCCTCCAGTTCCTAAAGTAGTTCTTTGAAGGCTGGGCTCTGTCTTCTTTAATCATCTAAACTTATTTTCTCTAAATTTAGTGAAGGGAGATTATGAAGAGCACTATTAATTCACATGTGATAACAAAAAGGAATTTGATCCTAGTAGCAGCAGTGATAAAAGTGTGTGTGTGTGTGTAACCTGTTCCGCATGTTAACCCAGCTATAACCACCCCATTTCAATCCTGTTGTCTAAGAATGAGTTTACAAAAATGTTGGAAACCTTGCTAGAGGCTTTAAAAGTCAGAGAGTAAATAATTTTAGATCTACAATGTCACTTAAATTTGAAATATTAAGATTTGAACTCTTTTTTTTTTTTTTTTTT
>NDGM010284386.1:0-12472 GCA_002564305.1 Octomys mimax | reverse complement strand
ATGAATAACCACTAAGACAACAATATGCAACGTATTAATTATTGAAACTGTCCTACTAATCGGATTTGAGACTGTCTCCTTGCTACTTGTTTCTCAATAAAATTATGGAAAAAAAATAAATAAAATGTGCTGTTAAAAAAAAGCAGTAGGAGGGCCAGCCAGATAGCTCAGCAGACTAAAGCTGATCTGCTGAGAGGGCACTGAGACTGGGTGTGGCGGCATGCACCTACAGTCCCAGCCACTGGGAGGCTGAAAACAGGACATTCACTATGAGTCTGATCTATATAGTGAGATCCTGTAGACCCTGTACCAAATACATTAAAAATAAATAAATAAATCATCAATAAAATAAAATAAAACAAAAAGCAGTAGGAATCAAAATGTTTCAAATTAGAATACTTAGTAAATTTAAAGTGATTTATGTCAATAAGCAAAGGCCTTAGCAAAACCAAGGAATTACTCTTTAAATCTAATTAAAATAAATTATGGAAGAAATAAAAGAAATAAAGATAGACAAGGAAGAAGATAAATTATCATTCTTTGCTGATGACACAATACTTTACAAAGAAGATCCTAAAAACTCCACTAAAAGACTTATAGATTTAATATCTAAATTCAGTAATGTCGGGTGGGCCTTATGGCCCAGCAGACTAAACCACCTGCTTAGGCAGAGCACAACGGCCTGCCTGGGTTCGATCCCTGGCATGCTGTGCTGGCCCTGCCCATGGGGTGGGCTGAGTCAGCGATGGAGACTTGGCATGGTGGCATGAGACTGTAATCCCAGCACTTGGGAGCCTGAAAACAGGAGAATCACTACAAGTCCGGTCTATGTAGTGAGACCCTGTAGATCCTGTACTAAAAAGAAAAATAAATAATAAAAAATAAATTCAGTAATGTAGCTGGATACAAAATCAACACTCAAAAATCAATAGCATTCCTATACACAAACAGCAAACTCACAGAGAGAAAAATTAGGGAAATCACACCCTCTACAATAGCATGAAAAAAAAAATATGTAGGAAGCAATCTAACAACGGAAGTGAAATATCTACACATTGAAAACCGTAACACTCTGAAAAAAGAGATCAAAGGGGATTTCAGAAAATGGAAATCCATCCTTGCTCCTGGATAGGGAGGAGCAACATAATGAAAACAGCCCTACTTCTGAAGTTATTATACAGATTTCATGCACTCTCAATCAAAATACCATTAGCATACCTCATAGAACTGGGAAAACAATCCTACAATTCAGTTAGAACTAGAAGAAACCTAGAATAGCAAGAACAGTTTTCTGCAACAAAGACAAATTGGGGGGCATCACAATCCATGACTCAAAACTATACTGCAAATCTACTGTGATTAAAAACAGTGCGATGCTGCCCCCCCAAAATAAAAAACAGTTCTGAGAATCAATGGAACAGATTAGAAGATGCAGACCCAACTACAAACACAGTCACTGGAAGAAACATAGACTCTTTAGTAAATGGCACTGGAAAACCTGGCTTTCCACATGCTGAAGGCTAAAAATCAACTGAGGTCTATTATCATGCATTAAACTAAAATCAACATGGATCAAAGGTCTAAATATTAAAACAGAAACACTAAATCTGTTGGACAAAAAGAATAGGCAGGACTCTTGAAGACATAGGTGTAGGTAAAACATTTCATGAATAAAAACCTGATTGCATATGAAATAATACAAAGAACCAATAGCTGGAATTTCATTTTATTAAAAAGTTTTTCACAGCAAAAAAAAAAGGAAAAAATCACCAGCAGAGTGAAAAAACAAACCCACAGTGCAGAAAAAATTTTAGCCAGTTGTCCTCAGAAAAAGGATTTCTACCTAGAACATATAAAGAATAAAACAAATTAGACCCCCCCCAAAAAAAATTTAAAAGCCCAATCCAAAATGAGCATCTAAGATGAATACACATTTTTTAGGTGAAGCAATACAAGCAGTAAATAAATACATGAACAAAAAGTTCAACATCAGTGGTTATATGAGAGATGCAAATTAAACAACACTGAGATTCCACCTCACCCCAGAAAGAATGACTGTCATCAAGATATCAACCAATAACAAATGCTGGATGGTCTGTGGGGAAAAAGGAACCCTTCTCCACTGTCAGTGGGAGTGTAGACTGGTACAACCACTATGGAGGTCAATGTGGAGATTTCTCAAAAAAACTAGAATTTAGAAGTTCCATTTGACCCAGCTATTCCCTTCTGGATATCTTTCCAGAAGAATTAAAAACTTCATAGTGCAGCAATACATGTGCACCCACGTTTATAGTAGCACAGCTTATAGTAGTTAATTTTTAGAACAATCCAAATACTCATCAACTGAGAAACAGATAACTGAGGGGTTTTTTGTATGGGGGAGTACCATTCTATCATAAAAGATAAACTTGAGACATTTCTAGACAAATGGATACATTTTTGAGACCATAATCTTAGGAGAAATAAGTTGGACACATGTGTATAAACATCACATTGTCTCCTGGTGTCACAAATTTTAAAAATATATAAAAACCAATATGTCAATTGGTATAGTGAAATGGAAAGAAACTGTTCAGAAGAAAAGAGGAATTAGGGCAGGGTAGGGGGAAAGGAATGAAGGGAAGAGGAAAAAAAATTTAAAAGGATAAAATGGAAACAATTTTCCTTTGTAAATAGGAAGGGGAAGATGGGTTTGATGGGAGGAGAGGGGATGGGAAAAATGAGGAATTAGAATGTATCATGAACAGGTACAAATTCACTAAAATGAACATGATTATTATGTATAGCTAAAGCATACCAATAAACTTCATTAAAGAAAAAAGGGACTTTAGAAAGCAAAGACTCTGGCCCAAAGTTTACCACATATAGGTTTAGTTGCTTGTGGTCTCAAATGTTGTTTTAACACTATCTGCAACTATGTAAATATACATATATGTGTGTATTTCATATACCTACATATAACGAAATGAGAAGATTGAACATTCAACCTATAATGTAGCCCACTGTGGAGGATGGTCGTTGTTTATACAGTGATGAACTCAGGTTAGAGGAAGCAAAAGCAAGAGTTACAGCTGTGGAGTTGCTATGCTGGAAAATCCCAGCCTAGAATGATTCAGGGAGTCTAAGAACATTCCTCAGTCAGATGGGGAGAGAACTACAACTGTGCTAAGTGAACCCACAGAATCTCTGCAGAGCAAAGTCGGCACAATGATCTTGCCAGAAAATACTACAGATAAAAGGCCTGCTGAGGCAAACAGATCGCATCCTTATAATCACTGCGATATTATTTGGTGACATGAGAAAGGAAGTAAAAGAAATAAATCTCCAGAGATAATTAACCCTGCTCTAAGAATTCCTGGGCATGTCTAATAATTTCAAAATATCAAATGGACACTGTCATTAGATTCTATGTAGATCGCTAATGTCCGTGCATAGTCAATAATCAGAGAAGTTGTGCTACCGGATCACTGGAGAGCTTTTAAAATAGTCTTAACATTAAATTATGTAAGGGGTTCTGGCAAGTTGTCTTAGATGAAGAATCCAGAGCTAAAATTGCAATTGAAATTCTTGTTTGTGTGTGAACTCAATGTCATGCCCTCTGGGCTGATGCTGTACTTTTCAAATTTGGCAAAAGGTTTGGCCGTTTGTAGTAGCAACAAAAACACCATCACAATACTTAGCCAAAGTATAAAAGATTATCAGGCACATCATGAGCCACTGCCACTTGAAAAAAAAATCAGGGATCTTAAATAAAACTTTAGAAATGCCAACTTGAACTCTCAGAAGTCAAATCTCCACAGGAGATGGAACATAAACGAGTGGACCGTTGTCCCATCATTTAAGTCTGCTAATTGATACTCTCTGAAACAGACAGACCGAAATGCCTTCAAACACTGGATATCATCTCCAGCCAAAATGCAGCTGTCACGTTCTGGGTGCAGTGTCCCTGAACCTCCACCCTCCTGGGGTCACCTCCAAGCAACAGTAAATTGTTCTCTGCATGGAACTCTCACGGCCTGGTATCCATCCCCACCAAGGGTGGCCCCTAACCTACTGGATCGCAGGCATGAAAGTGTTTGTCTCCCCACCTGACTTCAGACTAAGAACTAAGTTTCGTCCATTGATCCTTGAGACCTCGGGCTGGACTCAGTGATGTTTCTTGAATATTGAGGGGTTTTCGCTCACAAAAAGGCAATCTATTTCCTCGTGTAAAACTTGACTATTGTGAATTGGGAGATGGTAAAGGGCTGTGCTTTCAGGACCTTCAGAGAAGTTTTGTTTGTTCTTCTGAGCGTATTCACTATGAAGATGCCCAGAAGGAAGACAGTGGAGTGTAAGATTCCAGGTATTTTATTATTCTCCAATGTGTCAAATACTCACGCCATCACATACAGCTTTCAGATCAGGTTTTCTTGAGACTGTGAAAGGATAAAACATACTTCCACCTAGCTTTGAGAAAAGAATTCATGGAAGAAAGACATTTGCTTCCTATTCAGGACTGTTTAGCAATCACAGAGCTTTGAGCAAAATAAAGATATCTGCACATAATATCTAGAGAAATATCAGAATGACCTGCACCTCATTCCATGACTTTGGAGTAAAAGAGCTGCTCTTCTCTTCCTGGACTTGCAAAGAGAATAATTGTTCTCTCTCTTGTGATCTGTAAGAGTGACCATGACGGGTGTCCAGGGGCTCAGAGGGTCCCTAAAGTCTAGAGCTCGCCACAGTACTTCCTGCAGGGACCCTTTCCACATAACAGCACCTGCACATCCACCAGAAAAGTTCACAGTGAACAAAAGGGTCTCCTTGTCTAATTTGTAACATTTGCTCAAAATAGTTTTCTGTCTGTATATCAACTCTCCTGAAGTCAATCTTAGACTGTGAAGTTATGGAGAATTGGTCAGATTTAAATGCAAAATGCCAACTAGAAGTTACTTCTCTATTAATCCCAAGTTGTAAAACATAACCAGGAACTAGAAAATAAAGACAAAAGTCTCCTGAAAAGGCAAGCAAAAAATAAAAGTTCATGTTCTTCACATAAAAATAAAACAGTTGCTTTTTATATACTTAGCTCTCTCCTCATTCTTTCTCCTTTCCTCCTTCCCCCCCCTTTCCCCTTCCTTCCCTGCAGTAGTAGAAATTGAATCCAGGGCTTTCTCACTGAACAACATTCCCAGTGCCCCTCCCACCCCATTCATTGCCATAGAGTGTAAGTTGTGAGGTTGCCCAAGGTGGACTTGAACTTGTCATCCTCCTACCCTCAGCTTCCCAGACATGCACCACTATGCCCAGCTTAAATCATCCTGAGTCCTATTTTTTTTATTTATTTATTTATTTTTATTTTTATTTTTAAGGATGAGTCTACAGGATGTTCAGGGTCTCACTACGAGATCGGACTCATAGCGATCCACCTGTTTCCAGCCTCCCAAGAGCTGTGATTACAGGTGCGCACCACCACGCCCAGTCTCAGTTGCTGTCTCAGCGTACCCCAGGGATTGAACCCCCAGCCCCTGCACCTGCTTGCAGATGCTTTAATCCGCTGAGTTATTTAGCCAGCCGTAGAGTCCCATTTTATAAAAAAGATTAACAGAGTTGATCATCAGCAACACAAGAAGCAGATGTCAGTGGTGAGCACATTAGCAGATTCTACAACTGCTGACAACCCAGAAAAACAATATTTAAGCTACGTATTTTTAATAGTTAACAAATTGAAGTGTGCTACACTGTGGGAGTAAAAAGGGATATACACTTACGTGCATACACTCATATGCAACAGGTGTCAAAGGCCAAAGCTGTACTACATCCTGCTGTTTTCCACCTTATTAGAAATGGACATATTGGGCTGGGGAGATAGCTCAGAGGCATGAGCACCTACCTGGCAAGCGCAAGGTCATTAGGTCAATCCCCCACCTGGCATGCTGTGCCAGCTGCAGAATCCTGGGTGCCCACATCAGCCCTGGAACCAGGCATGGTGGTGCATACCTGTAATCCCAGCACTCAGGAAGTTGAGAAAGGAGTATTATTGTAAGTTTGAGACCAGCCTGTGAGCTGCAAAAGTTAGCGTAAGGCTGGCCCAAACTGCACAAAGACCTTGTCTCAAGAGATAAAATAAAATAATAAAATAAAATAAGTGCTACATTCTAGAATAGCTTAAACAACATGCATTCATTTTTTGAAGTTCTGGAGATGAAAAGTCCAAGACCAGGTTTGAGCAGGGTTGGTCTTGTGTGGGGCTGGTTCCTGGCTTTTCGATGATCCCCTTCTCTTGCTGATCTCACATGGCCTTTCATGTGCCCCTGTGCATGCCTATGTCTCCCTTTTCTTATAAGGACACCAGTTCTTCTGGATTATGGCCCCACCTTTATGATCTCAATTAATCTAATTACCTCCTTAGAGGCTCTATCTCCAAACACAGTTACATTGAGTTTCAAAGCTTCAATATACAGACTTGAGCAATGGGGACATAATTCAGTCCAAAACACATATGCATATAATACTAAATAAAATAAAATAAAACAGAAAACCATGGTTCAGCCTCTTCTACTTTCTGCAGCATCTACTATGCTGGGTATAAAATAAAATTAGTCACAATCATGGGAACTCAGGATAGAGTAACAAAACTGAAAACGTATTTTGATGTCTTATGTGCTTTGCTTAGAAAATGCAATTATTTTCTAATGATGTGTTCAATAAAATCAATGTACATAAGATACCAAATATAATACACAATGTACCTACTATAATAAAGGAATCAAATATAGCAGGCATGTATGAAACACTGCCCTCTCTTTCTATCACTATCTTCCTTATTTCTCTTCTTGTCTTATGAATTCTTTCCTCTCACTTCTTGCCTATCTTTGATGCACTTTGCTGCAAAATTCTTCATCTGTTCACTTAAGAAGCAGCCTCAGAGCACAGCAGTGCACAGCAGGAGGCTGTACAGGAGGCTGGCGCAGCAGGATTGCTTGGACCCAGGCATTGAAGGGAAGCCTGGGAAATATAAGGGGATCCCTGTTTCATAAGAAAAAAAGAACAAGTAACCCAGAAACTAGTGAAGGTCCAAATTCAGTCTTGCTCACTTCAAAGTAGTTAGCATTCAGAATTTAGGATTTAAATTCCATGTTTACCTTCTTCTTTAGGTGGGTCATGGCAAAGATTCTGGCTTTTACTTCAATTTCATTTCACTCTTTTGCTCTTTGTCACATTATTATTAATTTCCAATTACCCGGATGACTCTTCAACTCTCTGATTCACCTTTAGAAAACCAGTAAACTGATTTTGTATGCACATTATCCTAGGAAAGGACTAGAGATATACATTTTCTCTGATTCATTTTATAAAGACTACAAGGCCACGAGGTCACGGTTACTCTGGAGCCACCAGCTGGGTCATGTCCCTGACTGTATACTGTATCACTCAGTGTCCTTACTGCAATTTTAACTCCTCAGTTGAAGTTGAAAAGGCCTCCTGACTTCAAGGAAATGTTTCAAAGGAATATTTTTTCATCTTTGATTTGTGAGTTAAGATTCCTGTTTTAAATTTGTTTGCCAGACATTAGAAATGCGCAGGGAGGGTGGAATCTCTTTTCTGCTAGAAGAAGCCTGCCGTAAGTGAGACAACCAGGGAAGGGTTATAAATATCCTATAATTTGCTGAAAGTATGAAGGCATTGCTCTATATCAGGTTTTTCTTATTCTTTTTCAAACCTCCTGGCGTTTCTCTTATCAAGATTCAACAGCAGTAGGCCCGTCACTCAGCTGCCTGTTTATGCTTTAGTACAATGCTGTGAAAACATTTCACTGTTACAGATAAATTTCTAAAAAGTTAGATCCTTATTTAATGTATAAAGCTCCAGCTTGGCATGCTTAAAATTGTCAGTTAAGCAGTCATTGTGGAAATTATGTTTATGAAGGGAAAAGACAAGGTTGAGATGGGGAGTAGAGCTCACCCAAATGGCCTCTAAAGTCAATTTTATAAGCAGGGCATTGAAATAAATGATTATGGAATCGACTAGGGTAAGTCCCAGACTGCTGGCCAGCTGCAGCGTCAACACACCTCCGTGCCGCCCTACCCACCCTTCCTATCTGACTAACAAGCAAAGATTTCCAATACTGTCAGAATGCCTGTGCTGATGTGGAATTTGCAGGGGTAAGAACAGCCGCAGACTGACATCCTTCTCCTAGTCAGCAGTCTGGCATCAGGATGGTCCTCATCTGTTTAAATTTCTGACTGTCTGACTCAAAGATAAACATGTCTTTTATATTTGCCCAGTCAACACAATGTTCTGTGAGAGCTAAAACTCGGTGACAGGAAGACTTTTGGGACTTCAAGGCTATTTCCACTAGACATGCTTGTCTTGCAAAACGTTCACGGCTTTGGCACGCAAGCTGTGCTTGATACCTACCGTGCACTGCAGGGGGGAGCTGGTGACGTCGACATCCAAGTGTTTATTTTGAGACTCTTTCTGTTCCAAGGGTAGAGGATGTCCCATCTTAATGGAAGGCAGGGGAAGGAGATGTAGATAGCGTCATAGAATTGGGAAGCCAGATATCACCTGCCTGGTGATTACAAATCACAGCTTCACACCTGGCTCCAGGATGGCAAGCAAATAGCTTATTAAGCACCCAATGTCATCAATCTCAACCCTGGATGCATGATGTGGGCCTGAGCAGTCTGATTTTAAGGGTCTGTAGGTGGTTGTGGTGTGGAGTCAGGATTGTGGCCCACTGCTAAACTCAGCTGCTCACATAACACTGTCAATTCCACCACAAAATCTTCCAGATCCCGCTAAAACTTTCTGGGTTTGCGGGCAAAATGGTTATAGGAATAGACCACTGTGATGCACGTAACTGGGTAACAGAAAACAAAATAAAAACAAAGCAAACCCGCAGCTTGGATTTACAAATGCTAAATGCCTAAAAAGGCAAAAATAAATGAGGGTAATTTAGTGAGACTTTAAGAAAGTTCAAGGCTACTAAGTTAAAAATCACAAATACTAGGCTGGCAAGATAGCTCAATGGCTAAGTGCCTGCTTAGGCAAACGCAGGGACCAGTGTTCGATCCCCAGCATCACATGTCATTCCGGCCCCATGCTCAGTTGTGCTGAACTGGCCACAGAGACCTAGGATGGTGGCACATGCCTGTAATCCCAGCACTGGAAAGCCTGAAAACAGGAGGATCACTACAAGTCCCAGTTGCATAGCGAGACCCTGTACTAAATACAAAAATAATAATAATAATAATAATAATAATAATAATTGCAAATATTGGGAAGAGTTGCACAACAAACACTTCAAAATAAAAGTCTGTAATCAAACCAGCCCAAGAGGAACCTGCCTAACAGGTAAGGAATCTTCATGGTTCCCATGGCTTGCAGGGTGCAGCACTGTGAGCCAACGCTACATTTAGCCATGGTTACACCAGGTTGGGGAAAGCCAGGATCAGTCCAACACAATGTCTAGTGTCACCCTGACAGTGCTCTGCTAGTGGCCCATTGAGTAGGACCTAAGTCACATTTGGAACCATGTGTCATAGTGTCACAGACTGAAATCCATCTACCAGACAGTGTTTCTTTCAAGTGCTTATCATGCTTCTACTTGAACATGTCAGCCTGCGATATCCCTCTCCACTTTTAGAGAGCTCTAATAATTTTTTTAATCTCTTATTAATTTACTTATTTGGTACAACATCTCGTTACGCAACTTAGACTCGTAGTGATCCTCTAGTGCCTCCCCAGCACTAGGATTATAGGTGTGTACCACCACACCCCATTTTGGGGGCTGGCACCACGCAGGGCCCGCATAGCAAATGGTACCAGAGATAGAACCCAGATCCTTGCACTTGCCAGGCAGGTGCTTAGACTGCTGAGCTAACTCCCCAGCCCCAAGAGCTCTAATAACTAA
This sequence comes from Octomys mimax, assembly GCA_002564305.1. Lineage (NCBI taxonomy): Eukaryota > Metazoa > Chordata > Mammalia > Rodentia > Octodontidae > Octomys > Octomys mimax. The sequence goes on along the minus strand of NDGM010284386.1, from coordinate 2,571 downwards.
GAGCTCTTCTGCATGTGGAGCTAAAATTTGCCTTTCTGTAGTGCCTACCCATCTATCCATGTCTCATTATGTTTCCACAAGATAGACAGCCATCAGACATTCACATATTTACCAGGTGAAACACTCCCTAACTTTTCAAGCAGTCCTTACACTCCGTGTTTCTGAGCCTCTGATCACTCTGTTCCTGTTCCTTACAATGCTTAGCAATTTGATGTCCAGAATTTGTTACCACAATGCTTCAGATCTGGCTACAAATGAGACTATCAGCTTTGGCAAGCTAGATACTCTCCATCTACAGAGGTGGAATATGATGAATAGGTTTTAGCAGTCAAATCACATCTTTGGGTCATAGTGTACCTGTTGTCACCCTTTCCCCTTACTCCAGATTGTGGAGTAAAGGAAAGTTCATAAATAAAACAATTTGGAAGTGATGAGTTTAAAAGTGCATTGTGTTTCCATTTTCAAAAGTATTTTCATTTTAAACTTTCAAGACAATTTTAGATTTATGTAAGACTTGAAAGATAGTACACAGGGTACCACATCCCCTCCCCTCACTTTCTCTAATGCTAACAAGTTACATCACTATGTCCAGAGACACAAATTGGAGTAAGGTGTCCAGGGACCAGCCGGGAGGCTGAGAGATTCTATCTGGCCTCATCTTCTTTGTCTTCTCCACACTTCCCTGACAGCAGCAATTTGTGAGACCACAGTCCCTAGAAATTTATTCCACTGTAACTGCATCATATTTTAGACTAGGTATCTGATTTTCAACTGGTATTTCCCTGGAAACACCCTTCTCTCTCACACATGGAGAACCTCTTATGCTTCTGAACTGAAGCCAGCCTCCAGCTGTATCTTGTCAGGCTCCAGGTACCCATACTGTTCACAGAAGCAGCCCCGATAACCTAAAGCCTCAGGCATGTTTTTAGCTTACTCTCTGTTAAATTGCACCTCCACAGGTGGTGTATTTATGGGGGTGGTGTCCCATACACGAATGCTGGGTAATACATTCATTGTTACAAAACTTTATGCTGTCAGACTTGCCTACCACAGTCCCTGTGGTTCTGGACTATTATCCAACCTATTTGTTACACTCTCAGATCTTTATCACCCACCGATTTAATTTTCATGGCAGCAGTAGCCTTTTCTAAATCACTAATAAAATTGTTGAAGGGAAAATATCAGTGACAGGTTCTCATGGCATTATGCCCCTAGAAACTTCCACCTATATATGTGATTTCAATCTCTAGGTATTGTACTTTAATGAGATTAGGAACCTATACAGTAGCCAACTAAAACTACTCTAATGATGAAAGGAATCATTAAAGCCCTGAAAAAAAAAGTAAGAAAATTTCAAGAAATAATCACAAAAGGCAGGGAAGATAGCTCAGTGTAATAAGTGCTTGCCTGGCAAGCACAAGGTCTTGAGTTCAATCCCTGGTACCTGGTACCATAAAAAAAAAATAATAAGACTACAGATTAGAGAAGAATAATGAGGCATAACAACTAAGTACAACATGGTGTCCTAGACTGGGTGCTGGAACAAAAAAAGGTTACTGGTTGAATAACTGAGGAAATGTACATAAAGTCTGTGCACTTCTTGACAGTATTATACCAGTGTTTCTTTCTTAGTTTCAGTAAAAGGTCATGGTTGTGTAACACGTTAGCATTAGAAGAAGCGAGGGGAGGGAATATGGTACACTCTGTACCATCTTTCAAGTCTTATGTAAATCTAAAATTGTTTCAAAAGTTTAAAATGAAAGTAGTTTTGGAAAAGGAAACACAAAGCACTTTTAAAGGCATCATTTCCAAAGAGTTTTATTTCTGAGCTTGAGGTTATTTACTTCTCTGGTAACACAGTGGCTTTCTCTAAGGATCTAGCTGTTAAACAATGGCTTCTTAAAACACTGGTTGCTAATTACAACGGCGCTGATAGTCTTTTCCCTTTAATTATAGGAACTTTTTTTGACCCTTGATTTCCATGGAAGAGTCTGAACCTTTGCTGTGCTCACAAAAAGAAAATGACTACACAACCATGCAGCTTGGATACCTACTGTGTTTGTTCTCTTTCTTTCTTTCTTTCCTTTTTCCTTTTGTTTTTTCTCTTTTTTTTTTTTTTTTTGTGCTCCAGGAATTGAACCCAGCCCCTCACATTTGCCAGGTGGGTGCTGCACTGCTGAGCTAAATCCTCAGCCCTCTGTTTTCTGAATTAAAGTTACATTTGAGAGCAATTTTCAGACCACAGTGAAATTAAGCAGATGGTACAGAGACATCCCATACAGCCTCTTCTCCCACGCCCTCCTCCAGAGTGGTACATCTTTCACACGTCATGGTCACCCAAGCTCTGTAGTCTACATCAGGCCAACTTTTGATGTTGAACAGGTCAATCGTGACAGATGCACATCTGCATACATCCTGTGAGCTTGGACCAGTGTATGCAGACCTGTAGCCACATCATGTCATTATCAAAGTAATTAGGACATTATCCTAAAAAGTGCTCTGCACTCTGCCAATGTATTCGTGCCCTCCCTCACTCCTGGCAACTGTACTTCACTCCTTTCACTTTATCTG
>NDGM010284370.1:0-13364 GCA_002564305.1 Octomys mimax | reverse complement strand
GGACGGACGGACGGACGGACGGAAGGGTGGGAGGGAAGGAAGGTAACCTTTAGCAAAGTATTTCAAAGTGCTGTTGTCTTAGATGTAGTATTTCCAACAAATCTAGAATCTATGAGAGGCTCAGAGCGCGGTGATTGAATCATCCTTGACGTGTGTGCTTTTGTTCGCCCACACCACCAGCTTTAGTTTCTTATGCTAAACAGGAAATTTTAAATAAAATCAGCAATATTATCCAGACCTTTTCATTTCCTCTCAAGTACTTTATGTTTGCACATTTTCATTTTTATTGCCTCATTTTTTCCAATCTAGTAGATAGTCTAGATTTGATTTTCATGGAAGTACTGTCAGGAACAATCTGTAGGTGGAGAGACTCATCTTTGATTTTCTTTGTAAGACCTGACAAAAGAAATAGAGCATCCCATATTTCAAAAAAAAAATTAAAGTCCCTGAAGTTCTACAGTCTTCACAACAATTAAATTCTAAAGGGACTCAAGTAAGAATTTCTGACTTATATAAAATGTTCAAGGTACCTGCATTCAGTAATGAGGGAAAAATAATTTTCTGTCTATATAAGATTTAATTTTCATAAAGAACAAGCACCATCATTTTCCCTTGTAATTTGTATGGAGAGCATCTTAGGTTGAAAATCGGGGAAGACAAAGAAGTTCCTGTGCAGAATTCCAAATACCTTATGTAGTTGCTTCATCCTTAGGGAAGCACAGCTGACCACCCCCCCAACCCTAAAACATGTGCCAGACACAGTGACTTTCTTCTGCATAGCACAACACAGAAGAGGGGCCTACAGGGGAGAAATGTCAGGCAGGTGATAAAGGTCTCAACACTACAAGAAGGGGAGAGAAAATCCCTGCAGCACCTTACAAGGGGAGAAAAAGGCAACCATTCTGAAATATCCCCAGAGTGCAGTTCTCCTAACAAGGCTTTTCTTCAAGGAAACTGTTGTACTAGAACCTCCTCACCCAGGGCTTCTACCAGAGCATAAATGGTCAGGGGGAATGTGACGTCCAACACAGGCTCCCTGAAAGACCTAGCCACAAAATAGGGCGTGGCAGGTCTCCCCTCTCACTAACCTAGCTCTATAGCACTGCTATGCAACAGGCCGTATGGGCAAAAGAACTTAGGTATCAGATCCTACAAAAGGGGCCTCCATGGAGGCCCAAAACCACAGTGGAGACATGAACAAAGGGAGGAGAGGGAGTTTAGCATCTGCCATTAAAGCTACAAACAATAAACACTATCCTGATGTATTCTAGCCAGATAAAGAAAACCTCATGCTAAAGGCCAACCTACATAGAGTCCTTTACCCAACATGTCAGGGTTTCTACCATCTTACCATTAGTATGCTACAAGGCATGGCAAAAGGCAAAGAGCCTGAAATTCTAAATGTAAAAAATTTAATAAAAAATCAGTACCACTGTACTTTCTCTACCCACTTAAAACATGAGCAAGCAGAACTCAAAGAAATGGAAGAAATAAAAATACTTCAAAGAAAGTGCTAGGAGAAGGAATAAAAGTAGATGAAGACAATAAAAATACACATTAGCATACAGTACTGCAGGGCAATGAAAATAACACAAAATGAAATCTCTCTGACCCAAGAAGTCTTTATCTGTTACGGCAGGTTCTAGAGTATCCCGCAAGTGCCTCATGAGTTCAGAGGCAGGACTCTGGGAGGGTGACGGAGCCCCAGGTGTGCCATTCTCCTCAGTGGATTCCACAATGGTATGTGTTCTTAGGGGGTGGGGGTGGTTAGCAGAGCTGTGAGGTGGAAGGCTGGGCCACACACACACACACACACTCACACACATACACACTTCACTCACTGCATCAAGCTGCCCTGAAGTAAGCAGCACTCCTGAGCCAGACCCTTAATGCCATGGCCTGAATTCTCAAAAGGCCATGAGATAGAGCAAATTTTATTCTTGTTCTGGTCTGTGTCAGAGATTTTGTCTCAGCAACAAGGAAAATGATTAAGACACTAGCCCAGGTACTTTAGTTGTACACAGGCCATGTACAGGCAAACAGGAGCTGAGGCAAAGCACATGTAGGGATATCTTTCAGAAACATACTGGGTGACTAAAATCCCCCAACCAAGACACAATACAATAGAAAGATCTCAGAAAGGAGAAAGCTGCAGGAAAGTAAATATTGGCTCTACCTTAACTCACACTTGGAGGGAATTATATAACTTATAAAGGAACAGAAATGCTCTATAGCTTGACAATGTAAAATAATAAGATTTAAAAATTAGGAAACAGAATACTTTATCTCTGCTGGGAGAGTCAACTGATAATGTAATATACCATCTGAAAATCAGATGCCATCAACATTTTAATGTTTTTATAGTTTCTTCCTTAAATTCATATATTTTAGAAGATAGGGTAGAGAAGATTACATCTTATGGTAGCAAAGCTTTAACTTAAGGCTTAGCCATTTGTTTAACTTATGTCATTTTCTGTCATTTGTGTTAAGTTCAAGTAAAATTAAATGTAGTATTTGGTACTTAAATAGCATCCTAGAGAAAAGGTAATATTTTAAAGTTATTTCATGCCTTTTCCCTATTCTCTCATTTTAATTCCTTTTGATCAATCTATGTATCCATCCTTTTATCTGTACTCATTCATTTAGATGCTTAAAGTAATGTTCATTAAATGGCTTCATTAATTATATTTAGAGGACAAATGTGTTGCCTTCTTGTATTTCCTTGTATTATGTATAATTTTTATTAAAAACGTATGCATCACTTTTATAGAAACAGTAAAAAATGATTATTCCTTACACAAATTTAATGAAACAGCTAAATTAACACCATATGTCTTTTTCTTTTAATAACCTGCAATTTGAGGCAATCAGATTTTAAGTCTCAGCTCAGTAAATAACCGGCTGTATAGTGCTGAGTGATGCCTAAAGCCACTCCATTTCCAAACTTCATCATCTGTTAATGTGAAGGGACAGAACCAAGATATTTAGGTTTCTCGAGACCTAAAATTCCACAACTCAGTTCTGTCGATTAAAATCTTTCAGTGTAGAGTTACAAGAAGCACTTTAGATACCATGGAGATACTTTACCTGCTATCTTGGCTCTCCTGTATCACTGTTGAGGAGTGGATCCGACTTCCTGTAAAACCTTCACTGCACTCCCATTTGAAGGGAAGCTCAGACATGCAAAGGGAGAATGGAGCCCAATGTAATAATAACGAAACCTGTTACTTTTCAAGAGGTTACAGGACAGAAAAAGGATAGGCATAAATGCGGATGCAGTATTCATGAGAAAACCCTCAAAGTGGCATCTTTTCCTGCTATAGCCATTATCCTCAGAGCAGCAGTGGGAAATGATGCAGAAACATTTGAGCTCTTATGGGAAAACTGTATATTAAAGTAAAAAAATGATGACTGAGGTCAACTAAATGGATATTTGTGGAAGATATGATGGACCCAGAGGGTGCTGGAAGAAATTTTAACAACAGTCCTATAGCCTACTTTGCATAATTATGAAATCTGATTATGCAGACTAAAACACAGGAAACAAATGAGTATAAAAATAGCACAGTTTTTTGTTTTTTGGTTTTTTTGGTTCAAGAGGAACATAAAGACAAGCTTGTTCTACAATCCAGTAAATAAAACATATTCTAGAGACAAAAGAACTGAAATAAAACCTATTAGAAAAATGAAATCAGTAATTTTGAGATCTACTGATTGCCCATGAAATTTATCTTTTTCTTCCTCAGTATGTATGGAATCCAAAAACCAAAGTAATAAGCTTTATTTTGGATGGTCAACCAACAGACCTGTAAGTTTTAGGTTGCAAATAGACTTGAATGAAGAATCATCAACAAAGTGAAAGAGTTAATAGTTACTCACAGCTAGCACAGCCTCTTTCTGTAACAATCTGTGCATTCCAGATTTGGTAAAACAGAAGCACTGAGTATCCACTTATCAATCCACCGAGCTAGCTAGCTACCTGTATATGTATATATATATATCAGAAATACTCTCAGTATTCTCTCTTGATATTGCTTAATGATCCCAGACAAAGTAAAGTTTTCATCTATAAGCTGATTTTCCTGTTTGACTCTGAGGGAACTGACACAGCCCAATTTTCTTCTAAGAGTCCCAGAGCTTGAATCCTGACTTTCATGCTTATTATTTTACAATAAGATAAGTCGGCCAGTCTGCTGCCATTCCAAAGACAAATTAAATGCAATGGCAGAGTTTGCTTTAATTAAAAGCTTTTCACTCTTGGCCACATTCACTTTTAAGATTAGCCAGACCCTATATTAAGTTCAGGTGGTCTTGGAGGCAAAAGACAGCATTAATCCCATCATTACTATTTTGGACATAAAATAAATGCAGACTAATACAGACAAAAAATTAAAATGAGGAATAAAAAGTCTTGCTTACTTTTTATGATTTCTAACAAGTAAGGAGCTAAAAATGAATGAGAACCAATAAAGCTGTGCAGTTTCTACTCATACAAGGAAAATATCTCACTTGTGTTAATACTCAATAAAAGTGTACTTCATTGCCCTTCTTCATTTACTAGTCATCTTCTTTACTTCTGTGATGCTTGGCTACCAACCTACAGTAGTTCTCAATTTTTAAAGACTAGGGAGAAAAAAGTTATGGTAGCACTCTAATGGGTTAAATCAGCTATACCCTGTCTTCTGTAAGAAAATGAAGCCACACAGTTTTCTGAAACATCTGCACCTTGCAGGTTTGTGGCTGTAAATTTTAGCTACTCCATCTTTTGAGAAATGCAAATAATGAAAACTCATCAAAAGCCTGCCATAATTCTCACAGCTGACTAGATGGAAGCTTTCATGACTACTCAAAATTAACAGCAGGTCCCAAAGCCTTATAAGAACAGCTGTCATGGAGAAATACATTCACAAACAAATAAGCAATTCTCTTACAAGTTTGATTTGTTAGAAGCAGGAAGCAGTGACTCTTCGGGACAATCTGGATGGGTTAAGGCACAAAGAGCTATCCTCAGGCCCTTGATAGGGTAACTTAAACTCATACCCCACCAAACTCATGAGCACTTGCTCTGTGCCTAGCCAGGCACAGGCAAGGCAGAGACTCTCATGACAATGACTGAATGAAGGAACAAGGGACACTTCTTTGTTTATGGTCCATGTACAGCAGCAACAAATATGACTGGGACATACCACTAACAGATGCTGCTACCCATGAGTCCGGAAGTAATCAACTTGGAGTCACTGGTGGTAGAAAAATCATAATCAGAAATGTAGTCAGGGTGGCATTGACTTCCAGTTATATGTGGTACAAAGACTGCAGCATTTTCACATCAAGTCTCTTTCTTCCCAAAGCCAGTGTCAATTTTATTCAGCCATGAGCCAGCAGAAACAGATCTAAGAATATTCATGTATGCAGCAACAATTTTTGAAAGAAATACAACCAGATCTCTGAATATTAAACATTGCATTTGTACGAATAAATATGCGGTAGAATTAATTCAACTGCTTATATTTTTCCATCTCTTACTATGATGCTAATTTTCTCTTTCAGGGACTGAGATATGCCAGGAACTTGTCATTATAATGACACTCAACAGAAGGATCACAATTTCTGGTTGTCTAGCTAGCATCCACAAGGATTTGTTATGTAACAGATTTTTATAGGGGATAGATTTTTCCCATCTTAGGGCTCTTTTAGAGTACTATGGAGATTTCCTCTTCCAGACTGAATGCAGTCATAGAGAGGGAGGCTTGGACAAAGAGCAGGAGACCAAGAATCAAGAGACACAAATCTTGCCCATTCCTATGTTTCAATGTGACCTTGAACAAAATTCTTTCTGAGTACTTGGAAAAGCCAAGGTAGGTGTAGCACCATATATCTGTAATCTCAGTGCTTTTGAGACTGATGCCAGAAGATGATGAGCTTGAGGCTAGCAGCAAGTCTAAGGCTATCCTGGGCTACACAGCGAGCCCTTGACTTAAGACAAGACATGCAAAGCTGGACTACTCAGTGAAGGCTCTGGAGTGGGGCATTTCACACTGCACAAAAAGTCCCAAGTCCATTGCCAGTTCTCGAGCCTACTTTGTGTTCTTTGCAGAGGAGGGTGTGAAGTATGTCCACATCTTTAGTGATCAAAGAGACATGATTTTGTTTTCTTCATTTTTCAGGTCTGAACTAGTCTGTCATTAAAATTTACAAAATCCGAGATTATTTGTAACAGGATATCAGGTTTTAGATTTAGTAATCGATAATAAAGAAAAATTAACTAAGGTTCCCAAGAGGGGCATGAAAGAAAAAGGCAGGCAGCGTCTTAATCAGTGGCCCAAACAGCCTCATTTGGGGGATGCTCCACTCCAACTTCCCACTACCAGACCCCAATTAAGATTTACTGGATCAGAGTTCCCTAGTTTCAGGCCTGAGTTCATGTATTTTGGAAATGCTTCCCAGGTAACTCAGTTGCTCCTCCCCAACCCCTGAAAGTGGTAATTTAAATACTGTTTATCTACCAACTGGAGAAAATAGTATGAAATAAACACAGTAAGATATCTGGGCTTCTAATAACCTACCAGGTCAGCACACTGGTGGCCTTCTCTATTATCTACATAGTTTCTTGCTTTTTAGAAACTCAAGGAGGCTGGGGATTTGGTGCAAATGAATTTATCTAAAGTTCACTGGATGCTCTGTGGCCTCAGTTAGTAGTGCTACCATTTTGATGGCAAGTAGACTTGCAATTTTTATATTAAATATGAAGATGGTTTAAAAACGACTCAATGCATTTCAATGGCAGGTGGTGAACAGCTGATCAAGACAAACACAAGGCCAACAGCTAGTTTCTTGTCCTTCTTTGGTGCTGCTTTGGGGAAACTACTTGGAAAATAAAGCAGGAGAGAAGCAGTTTTATCAGCACAGACCAACAGTGCATACATAAATGAAATAATTGCCTCTTTTTGCCCTCCCACTGCTATTCACTGGACACCCAGAGATGCCACCCATGGTGAGACAGAACATTTGCCCTTCCACAGTCATCTTTCCTGAAAGGCCCTCAAAACAGTTTTAGCACTCAGCTTTGCAGGGAGAAGGGAGTCCTCTAGGGCATCTGGTTGAGGCTGATCCTGGTTGACACTGGTGGACTCTTGTGACTCATAGATTTCCAGTGTGAACTGTGATAACTTAGCTGTGATACAGACAAGCAGTGTACTCTATTCCCCGGAACGCCTCCTTTCATCAGGCCCAGGCACTAAGGGCACCACGGCACTAGCTTTCATTACACATTTTAAGGTCATTGTTCATCTTTTCATCTGCAGGCAGAACACACACCTTGCTTCAAAACCCCTTCCAGCCAAGAACACCAAATAAAAGGTCTCAATTCCAGTGTTATCATGTTTATCAAAAAATGATGCTCCTGAGAGATACAGTACCTGTCATAGCCTGTTTCTGATGCTAAAGCAAAATACCTTAGTTTTGGTGATTTACGAACAACAGAAATTTGCTCAGTTTCAGAGGCTGAGAGATCCAAGATCAACGTAAGGCAGGTTCTGCACCTTGTGAGGGCCTTTCCTTACAGATGGTGCCTTCCTGTCCTCACATAGTGGGAGGTGGGACTAAACTCCTGCAGGCCTCGGCCTCAGGGATCCACCCTGATGAGCAACCTCCTAAAGGCTGCAATGTGACTCCACCAACCGGGGGCTGAATTTCACATGTGAATTTTGGTGGAACACAAATATTCAACTTGCAGCACTGGGAAGGGAGAATTCCCTGCTACATCTACTATAATAAAGTCCTTTATGAAACCAGATAATTCTGGGCATCTCTGATTTTGTGGAAGCAGGAGATCCTCCTGTCCCTCTGACTTCCTGGCCTCACATCACACTACTTTATTAAATACATTGAGAGGGGCCAGAGAGATAGCTCAGTAGAATAAGTGCTTGCCTGGCAAGTACAAGGGCCTGAGTTCAATCCTCGGTTCTGCCAAAAAAACACACAAAACACAAAAAAACATAGAGAACCCTCCATAGACAGTTACCCAGTGAAGAGAGGTGAGGATGATAGGTCTTTACATTCTGAAAAACAGATAAGAGATAGGGTCTTAACAGCTTTGCTCTTGATGAGCTGTGCTTCTGTGTACAAGGACTATCTAGTAGGGGTCTGGATCCACTGGTAAACTCTGTGGGTTTAAGACCTCTATTGTACATCTGCCTCCTCCAGAGGAGCAAAACACTTAACAGGGCTTTGTTTATGAGAAAATAAATTGATTGATATTTTAAATGCTTACACAGGTTTTTGTTATTGTTTTGTTTTGTTTTGTTTTTCTGCAGAACCAGGGATTGAACTCAGGCCCCTGTACTTGCCAGGCAAGTGCTTATTCCACTGAGCCATCTTCCTGGCCCCCACACAGGTTTTAATAGAGTAAAAAAAGAGCATGCTTTTCATACACAAATGGTCTGCATGTTAAAATTTCAAAGCCATGCTCTCTGGCAGATGCAGCGCAAGTCCTCCTAGCTGCTTTCACAGTCTTTTATAAACTAGCTGTGACATTATCATTTTACAGATGTGGAACCTGAAAACATAGGGCTCAAGGTGACTAGGACTGCATACAAGGTCAGTGAAGGGAGGGGGAATGAGAGTCGAAAGGAGCTATGATCTTGCATGACAGCTGCCAGTAAATCAAGAGGAAAACTTAATTCGGATCAAAAAGGAAAGCCTATCTGGAAAATGGAAGAAAGTGCTAGAATTAAAGACAATGAATAAATAGAAATAAACAATTTGAAAAATCCCAAATAACAACAGCAGTCCAGGGGTAAGGATGCTACCTGCTCCCGTGATGTCTCCGAGAAGCAAATGGGGGCGGCACTCATGTGTGACCTGAGATGGTGGTTGGCAAATTGGTTCTGCAGCAGTCCTAGGCCAAGTTTTCCTTTTTCCTTCAAAAACTTCACACTGTCACCATCCAACTAAAGTTTTCTGCTCTCATCCTGTCTCTCCATGTAGTTTTTCGAACCCAGTGGCTTCTTGTCTTTTCAACTCTTTAGTTCATCTTGCTTGTAATAACCCCAAGCTCCTGTTTTCTTCAGAGATATCCATCTAGTAATCAATAGCTGCCTGCTCTTTTAATTGGCTCACCAGCCACATACAGGGAAAGCACCCTGCAGGCTCTTTAGCTGACCAGCACATCCTTCTCCTTTAGGAGACCTTGTAGTAAATCATGAGCCCTGGGACAATGAGCAAACAGCTAAGTAGATTAGCAGGGGATGGGTGAGGCATTCTCACAATCTTTTCCCAGCAGGGGCAGTCTTTGGGGACACTCGGCCAACCCACCCGTTTATTCTTTCTTGTTCTTGGGTTTTCTTAATTATATCAATCTTCTCACCATCCCTAGCCCCACTCAGATCAAATTTGGATTAAGAATTTAGGTTAAACCAGACTGAGAGCCTTCAAAAGCCTAACACGTTTCTAAAGACATTGGAACAATTATCAAATTTCTTTACAGAGAGTTTCACATGGGCATCAGAAGTTCAGAAAAGCCGTCATAAGAATCTGGAAAGCACCCAAATGTCCATGAGTGGATTCTGGACTCTGAAAAGGGCATATGCCCACTTTCTTAAAGGTTATGGTAAAGTGAAAGACCATCCACGCCTGCATCCCACTGATAAAGTGCTTCAGGACAGCTATCTGGTCAGAAGTTGTACATCGGGCTTCTCCAGGTGAGTGAGGTGACAGGTAGCTCTGCACGCCTCTCTCTGGCTGGGACTCTGGCAGTTCCACCCAGGGAGCTGGTACAAAGATATCTGCCCCCCTGCACCATGGAATTCTTGAACCAGTTCACATGGGTCTCTTCTCTACACATCCAAGCTGTGACCTGGGAGTGCGGACAAAAGGCCCAGCTTCAGGACAGCTACTCAGACTGCTGCAGAATATTAGAGGGGCCCTTGCCAAGCCTCTGTTCTGGTGCAAGCAATGGTTCTTGTCATGCATCCTTCTCAGGGACAACAACAATGAATATGGCTTATGGAAGCCATGTGTCTGGGCGAACAGCTAGACCCAAGACTTCCTGGCAGGCATTGCTATTCATGCCTCTGAGGGTTAGAGCAAGACAAACTCTCAGTCTCTCTCTGCACACCACACACACACACACACACACACACACACACGTATGTCCCTTTAATGTCAACCTTTTATTGTGCACATATAATCTATTATCTGGGAAAAAAGATTACTTTGTGGAGAAAAACAAAATCTCCACAAAGGAAATTGTCACATCAAACAACTTCAGAGTATATCCCCCAGGAGAACGTGGCTAGACTCCAAATGGAAATGTGAGGAAACAAGATACAATTTGAGACAAAATTCTGAAACATTGCAGGCTATGACTAAATGTGAAGTTTTAAGGTGATAAAAGACCCTCTATCTTGGCAAGCATATTACAGATTCTGAATATTCTGAGATCCAATGTGCTCTTCAAAATGTTTTTATCTAAGTGACACAAAATTTGGAGGTTTGTCTGACCAGGTAAACTTAACACACACAATTTAAAAATGATCATGGGCTGGGGAGATAGCTCAGTAGAATAAGCACTTGCCTGGTAAGCACAGGGTCCTGAGTTCAATCCTCAATACCACACACACACACACACACACACACACACACACACAAATTATCATCAACCAATGTGCCGTGCCAGCCCTGCCCCAGGGGTACCCTGAGACTGCGACTCAGACTGAGCGTGGTGGCACACACCTATAATCTCAGTACTTGGGAGGCTGAAAACAGGAGAATCAGTACAAGTCCAATCTGTATAGTGAGATCCTGTAGACCCTCTACTAAATGCAAAAATAAATAAATAAAATAGAAAAAATAAAAATTATCATCAAGCATTTTGTTATGTAACCGTTGCAATGATGAAAATTGGTTTTCTACTTCCATAAAACACTACGATCAACCCGGCGAAGGAGGGAGGAAAAAAAAAAAAACAGACTCCAAGTTGGCTTAGAAACAGGGGACCATGAGAGGAAATGCCCATCACCCTTCCCTATCAACCTCTGGCTTTTCCTGAAGAAGTTATCCCTTTAACAAGCCAAGTGATTTCTAGGATGTGTTCAGGCCAAATAGGCCATTTGCAGGGAGATGATTACATTTAAGGCTAACATTACAGACAGAGATGTTAGTAATACAAGCACTAAAGACAGAAGTAATACCTGACAAATACCTAATAAACATATTGATCTCAAGTCCTAGCATACACTGCTCGGCTCTGGAGCTGAGCTGCACAAGAGAAAATCCAAGTTTGCAGGAAGGTAAACAGCTGGTACTCAAATTGAAACTTAAGGTGCTTCTCACAATTGCTAAATACATCCAGCTATTCTTCTTGGGCTGAAATAAGATTCATCTGGATCTAGATGATATGCTAGACTTTTCAAAAATCCACAGTTGGTAATATGATTAGTTTAGAAGTAGGGCGTGGAGTGAAGCTCCCTGGCCTTCTACACCAGCTTTTCCCCATTGCTTGTGTGGCTCAAGGCAAGCTGTTCTTGGCATGCACGCACAGCTGGTAACAGCACCTGTGCTCACAGCACCATCTGCAGGAGACCCCAGAAGATGCAGGGAGTGGCACCAGGGCCAGGGCAGGTGCTCAGCTCATGGGGAGGAGGGGGTGTCATAGTGGTGGTAGCTGAAGGACACCTGGCATGAGCCCAGCCTTCTCAGGGCTCGTGACCAGCACAGCTCCCCTCCTGACACACAACACTTATTTGAAGAAGCTTCCAGGTGGCTATAAATCACTGCTCATGTTCTCTGACACGCAAGTGCCCATGGGTCTCAGGGTTTTCTGTCATAACTCAAGGTTTTTTTTTTAGGATAAAAGTAATTATTAGCCAAAATGTTGATGTCAACATGGAAAGGGAATTTTCCCTCTGAGTTACCATTTCAATCTCGAATCCGTCTTCAGGAAAGGAGGGCCCCTGTGGGCAGAAATCATATGGTCGGGACACTGAAATGCAACTACAGATTGAAGCAGAAATAAAAGGATTTTTCTCACTATTGATCTAAATAATGATTTTTCTTTCTAAGAAAAAATTCATAATATCCTTGTCCTGTAAACTGTAGGCATATAGCCTTTATTTTTCTTGATATTTCCAACTGGGTGCTCAAAAGCAAATATTTAATGGCTGAATATTCCAGATGTGAGCTCTCTACCACCCCAACAAGCCATTCTTGACATAGCTATTGAAGTGGCCTTTTAACAGGGTAGAGTGGACTGCTCTGTTACCTTAACACTGTCCAGCGGCTCCCTGCACACTGAGACTGCAGTGCACAGTCCACAGGGAGCCTTTGTCCTGCGCCCTACTCTGCTCCTTAACAACTGCAGTCACCTCCATTTCACCTCCCATGCTCATGTCCTGCTCTGTCTCAACCATCAGAGCACAGTTCAAGCCTCCTCCCCTTCGAAATGCCCACCCAGCCACCCCTTGAAAGCAGCCCAGTGCCCAGCACTGATGCCACACAATCAGTGCCCTGCATGCTTCGCTCTAGGGCACTTCATAGTATCTCAAGTTGTTTTATTTTTATTGTTTATTCTTTGTAGCTCATGAGAGGTCAGAATGTAGCTGTCTTGTTCAGAGTTATACTAATTGTGCAGAGTTGCTCAATACATATTTGTGAAGGAAAAAATGAATTTGCTGTAGTTATCTTTATTTGGCGATCACTTAAGTTTTCAAAACATGCTCATAATGAACACTTTTTATCCTTGATAAAAGTGTTACATGTATTTTAATCTGTTTATTAATTTTCCCCATTACCAGGCACCCACTCTGATTTACAAATTCACGTAATTCTTTTATTTTTATTTTTTAAATGTATTTAGTACAGGGCGTACAGGGTCTTACTATGTAAATGGGACTTGTAATGATTCTCCTGTTTTTAGCCTCCTAAGTGCTGGGATTATAGGTGTGTGCTACCATGCCCAGTCTCAATTACGTCCAAGCATGCACCCGGAACGGGGCTGGCTGGGCACACCAGGGATCCAGCCCTGACTGCTGCTCTCTGCCTAAGCAGGCACTTTAGTCTGCCGAGCTATCTGGCCAGTCCTAAATTCACATAATTGTTAACTGCAGGTAAGTTGTAGGTTTTTTATGGGGGTGGGGGAATGACAGGTCTCACTATTGAGGTTCAGGTTGCCTCTAGCTCACTATGTAGCCCAGGGTGGCTTCAGACTCATGGTGACCTCCTGTCTCAGCCTCCCACTTGCTGGGATACAGCTCTTGGGAGACACCACTCTTGGCAATCAGAGCCAAGTTTTCTTGTAACATAAAAGATTGCTTCTGTTGTATGCGTGTGAAGTTCGGAACCAGGGATTGAACTCAGACCCTTGCGCT
>NDGM010284111.1:0-11087 GCA_002564305.1 Octomys mimax | reverse complement strand
TGGCCACACACACACACACACACACACACACACACAAATAAATAAATAAATTTTAAAAAATAAACTACAGAAGTGTAAACAAATCAAAATTTAAAAATAAAATAAAATAAAGGAGTGCTCTAAGAGTGGGGTCCTGTTGTCCAGGGGCCTGTGCCAAGCTGGGCAGGCGTGGGGAATTAAAAGAAACCATAAAGCCCTCCCTTCTTCTGCTCAGGCTGAGCAGAGGTGGGAAGCCGGGGTGCCCTGGCAGGGATCTCAGGAGGGCCGTGCTGGAGAAAAGAGCCCATGGCGGAAGATGCAGACAGGAAGCAGGTTTCCACGGCAGGATAACACCAGTTGCAAAATTTCCAACTTTAACAGGCACTTTCATTCATGCCAAGGTTTGAGGAAAGGCCTGGCCAGTCAGCACCAACCCAGCACTGAGTCCTGGAGTAACTGTTCAGACCCTGAAGGCCCTGCTTCTGCAGCAGGTTGGAACCCAGGCGAACGCTTCCCTGGGGCCTTTCGGTCTTTTGCAATCAGACTTTCAAAACAGGCTGCAAGGGCTCTGATTCTGCGCAAATCTGATGTTAAAACAATATTTAGTTTCTCTTGCGAGAGGAAGTCAGTTGTTTGCCTACATCTGAGCCTTCAGACTAGAAACAAGGGAGGAAAGACCCACTTGGAACAGAGGGAGAGCTGGCGGCCCGGCAGGCGCCTGTAGAGGCAGGAGGCTGGGAAAGGAGACGGGCGGGCCTGGGTTACTCTGGAGAAAGGTGCAGAGGTCAGGCAGCATGGTGTGGGCCCCCACAGAGCCCCCACCTGCACAAGATCTGTTTTTATGTTCTTTGTGATCTGCATTTATCCTCACTGACATAACAAAGCACCCCACTTAATACAGGATCAATGGGAGCCCCTAAAAGCCAGAAGTGAGGTACCCTTTCCATGTCTTCTCTGTGCCACACTCAGAGCCCCCTCAGCCTGGCCAAACACTTGAGCCCTGAGCTCAGCCTGCTCTGCCACCAGCTTGCCCTCCAGCTCTGATCATGTGGGTGGCACTCTGGGGATGCTCCTTCTTCTCTGTATCTCCTGAGGGGATAGAGGACCCCTGCACCCCTATATTTGAGAAGTCCTAAGAACAGAGTGCAAGCCAGTACCTCCAAGGCTGGATGCCATTGCTCGTGAAGGGCACTTCTCACCCTATACAAACCCTTCCATTCTGCAAGTCCCGGCATCCAGGGTGTCTGAGGGCTAGCACTGTCCTGTTCTGGGGACTCCATCTTGCCTTGGAGGGCAACTCTCACCGCCTGCACAGCCTTGGTATTGTCCCTGGGACCCTGGGTTCTAACCTGACATCTTCTTTACTCACTGTGGATCTGGAATTCATCAGAGCATGGACAACAGCACGCGCCTGTGACATGCTATTCACATGTCATGACAGCATGTGAGGTGGCATGGTGGCACCCTGTTTTATAGCCCTTGAGGGGTCACACAGTACCTACAGTCATAGGACCACCATGGATGAGGCTGGGGTCAAGCATAGGTGTTTGCTACGAGTCCTGCACAGTGCTTGCCAGGGAATCCCCAGGATTCTGCTCCAAGGGGCACATGAGTTAGATGTGGCTGCCACCTTTACAGAGAACTGGGGTCCCAGCATTTCCCTGCTGAAATTCCTCAAGGACCCCCTTGAGGCACCGTCGTGCTCCTCTGGCTCCCACTGGACTGCTCCTGATCAGCCCTGATCCTTTACTTCCTTTGCGTAGACCTGGGGACTCCTGATCCCCAGTGGGGACACTGCCCCACCTGCTCTTCCACCCACCACCATGTACAGCGGCATCCCTGCCCTGCACACATGCCCCACAAACTTGTCCACCTCACCCCAGGTGCTGCCATGGTCTCTAACATCTGCCTCCTCCCATCCCACAGCATGTACTCAGGTGCACACTGAAGACTTGGACTCCTCCAGGTGCACAAATGCATCTGACTACCTCACCAAGCTTTTTTTCCTCCCATCTCTTTTATGGAAGCATTCTTAGCCCTGCCTGTAAAAGTCAGCCAGTTCCACTCTGGGTAAAACATCAAGAAACCAAAGTTTTGAAGAGAGGCAAGAGGGTGGCACAATGCTGCAGGAGGCCTGGGGGTCTGGACACAGGTGCCTGGACCTTTGAGCTTGGCACCCTCCAAAGATATCCCTGGAAGGACCATGCTTCTCCTGTATCCCAACAAATAGCCCTGGATGTATTTGGGAGCGTGTAGATACAAGTCAGCATGAATGAAGTTGTCATGGTTATGGAAAGAAAAATATTTGTGTACACGGAGATAACAGGAACTCCCTGTCTGATAAAAACTGTCTTCTCTGGAAAGATATGCAACTTGGAGATGGTGCCCGGAGTGCTGGCCTGGCTCAGGGAGCAGAGCAGCCCGGACCATGGTGGATCCTGAGCCTCACCGGAGAATGAGGAATGAGGAGGCAGAGGCAAGCAGAAGCACACATGAGCACACTGTAATTTGTTTATTTTGTTCAAGTGACATCATAAGCAAGGGTTTTGCCTGTGTTCTAGTTTAACTCCAATAAATAATATGTACAAATGTGCTGAGTTTACAACACAGTAGAGGAAAACCTTTGCCTTACAAAGACACACTTACATGACACAGTTTTTCCTTTCACTGGAGCATGACTCATGCCTAGCTTACTCCAACCAAGGCCCTTCTTGACCCTGTGTGGCGGAGTCCAGTGGTGTGTACCAAATCTTTTCTACCAGAGAACAAACTTATACAATGAAAATTCCTCAGTTTCTTGAGCATTGAGGGCCTGGTTGGGCCCGCTACTTATTACTGACCCATATTTCATGTTTTCCAGAAAGCTGGAAATGGTCTATAAAAATTGTCCTCCCGTGACTGCACAGAGGAGCCCCTGCAGCTCCTGGTGAGCTGGATGGAGCACGGCCCAGTATTCTCCCCACCTCTCCTATTCCCACGGGGGCTCCAATCCTGGCCAGAGACCACACACCGGTGGCCAGGGCTGGAAGGTCCCTCCGAAGTGGGAGACATTCAAGGTCACAGTGAGGAAGGCCCTGACTGCCCACCCTGTGGGGCCCACTCCCCAGCGCCAAGTCCTCAGGAAAAGGAGAGGGTTTTTATTTTGGAGCACAAGTGAACAAGTAAGTAAACAGAGCAGGTGAGAGTCCAACTGGCCTGAGGCCGGCAGCTCGAACTTGCTTGGCCCATCTCCTGGGGTTGCTTCTCTCTCAACCTACGGCAAGCGTTAGAATATTTCTGCACTGCCGAAACTAAACTGTAATAAAGGCAACTGCATAAGACACATAACAACAACTACTACTTTTGCATTCAAATCAAAAAACAAGGACAAAACTCAGACTCATTATTTATAAACCAAAGACAAAACAACTCCACGGGTTTGCTTGCTAGGACAGCCCATCAACATGAATTTAATGACCACCTATTAAACTCGGTTAAAACTGTTTTGCTCTGGAAGCCTGACATTTCAGGATAAATAAATTAGCAAAGCTAGGAAAAAGGAAAATGTACAACTGTTTTCGCTTTTAGTGTTTTTCTCTCTGTCTTCTTACATAGCCATTCTGCATGAACACAGTTGAGAGCCAAGATGGAACTTAGGTATAGGCAGAGATATGGTGTTGGAAGCACAGGAGGGGAGTGTGAGGTGAGTGCTGGAGATGGGAAAAGGGGAGAAAAGGAAAGACACGAAGAGCTAAATACTTACAAAAATAAATATCTCAGTTATCACCCACCCTGTGGTAGGAATCTGCCCTCAAATCTAAGGACTAGTGTGCTCAACCTTCCCACACACACTTGGGGGCTGGGCTGCTTGGCAGTCTGTCCTCATAGTAAATCTGCCCAGACAGGTGGCTTCACCCCTTGAGAGTTCCCAGGCAGAGGATAGAGGGTCTTCTTGAGATGCCAGCCCAGGTGCCTCTGAGCAGCTAGGGAGTGAGCCGGGGGGGCAGACAGCAGGGAGGGCATCCTACACTCTTGCACACTGGGCCCTCAAAACTTCTGCAGGGCGACAGATTAGGTGGGGGCTGCGCATTTGTATTCCAAGTCCCCGCGGGGAGCTGAGCCCCGCTTCTTGCGAAGGTGACAAAGGAGTGCCAGAAGTGCCACCACAAGGGACAGGGTGCCAATGGACGTGCCTATGAGCACGACAGAATGCAGTGGCCCTGCAGCTGGGGTGCTCAGAGAAGGCTCTGGCGTGGGGCTGTCCAAGTCCTCCCCAGAGCCTTCCTCCAACGCGAAGGTCACCACTTTTGTCTTCCGGGTGGGGGGGATGTCACAGTCCAGGCTCTCCTGGCCCTCGAGTGGGGAGCCAGGCCCGCAGATGCACTTGTAGCTGCCCGGCAAGTTGTGGCACTCGTGCTGCCCGCAGTTGCCCTGCTCGCACTCATCAATGTCCACGCACACGTTACCCTCGTCCAGGATGAAGCCTTCGGGGCAGTTACAATAGTTTGGGCTGTGGGGGTCGCAGTCAGCGGGGCACTGGGTCTCATTGCAGTACAGCTGGCAGTTGCTCGGATCCTCTGGGATGGGCCTGAAGCCTTCAGCGCAGATGCACTCGTACTTGTCGGGGCCCAAGGGCTGGCACTGGTACGCACAGTCCGACCCGTAGCAGGGGTCCAGCAGCTCCACGCACTCACCATCCACCATCTCGTAGCCTGCATCGCACAGGCACTGGAAGCCACCGTCGGTGTTGATGCACAGCTGCTGGCACACGTGGGGCACCTGTGCGCAGTCGTCCACGTCCTCACACGAGTGCTGGTCGGCAGCCAGCTTGTAACCAGTGGCGCACATACAGGAGTAGGAGCCCGGCGCGGCCGGGTCACTCACACAGAAGTGCTCGCAGGAGCTGTTGCTGCACGAGGGCGCGGCGGCGGCGGCGGCGGTGGCGGCGGGGGCGGGGGCGGCGGCGGCACAAGAGCGCCCATCAGCTTGCAGCACGGTATCGTGGAGGCAGACACAGGTCGGCGCCCCCGCGCTTTCGTCGCACGTGTCCTCGCACCCGCCGTTCTCCACGGTGCAGTCCCAGGCACCGGGCGCCTCTCGCCTCCAGCGCCCCTCCACATTCTCAGGCTGGGCCGCGCACTCCAGCTGCAACCCGAGCACAGCCACCTCGGCCAAACTGCCCACCGGCAGCGCCTGGAAGTCCGCGCCTTGCGCCCCGAATGAGGTGCTGTAGGTGACAGAGACGAGGCTCCCACGGGCCTCCACCACCAAAGGCCTGCAGGAGGCCTCGAAGTGCAACTCGCACAGAAAGCCAGCCACCTCCGTGTCACAGGGCTGCGCTTCCCAGACGGGGTCGCCAGTCCCCATAGCTGCAGCCGAAACGGCGACGCACAAAGGGCCGCAGGGGGGCGCACCTTCACCGTCGCTGTCGGGCCTCGCCCACCTGCTGTAACTGGTGTGATTGTCTCCAGTCACCCACTGGAAGCCGCGTAGGGTCCCAAGTGGCCCGCGTTCCCCACAGCCCTGCGGGCGCTGCAGGCGCTGCAGGCCTATCCAGAGGCTCGGGCTTGTGCCGCTGTCGCCGCTCAGGAGCAAAGAGATGACCTCGGCAGCCACTGTGGAGCGCACGGTCATCAGGTGCCCGCCCAGGCGCTCGCAGACTAGGCTGGCTTTGGCGAAAGTCGCGGGGCCGTGGAAGAGCGCGAAGCACTCGCGCTCCACACACTGGCTGCCGCTGGGCCGCGGGTGCACTGGTGCTGGGAGCCCCAGGCTGGCCAGGGCCAGCACGCCGAGGAGCAGCACCCAGAGCATGCCGCGCAGGGCCGGGGTTCGCGGGCGGAGGTGGAGCGGAGGGCGCGGCTCAAGTCCTGGAGGAGGCGCAGCTCTGCTGTGTCCGCTGCAGGGCTGGCTTATAAACGCGCGGCCCCCTCCCTCCTGGACGTACGGGAAAAGGAAGGAAGTGCAGTGGGAAGGGCCGGGGCGGCGTCCGCAGATCGCTGAGTTCCCTGGACGCCCGCTCCTCCCTCGCCCCCCAGAGCCCATGGCGGATGAGCACAGTGGGTAGGGATGGTGCCCCACTGTCTTCTGCCGCACACAGCCCCTCCCGAATCTCTTAATGCTTCACCCCCTCCACAAATGGTACCCCAAAATTCAAGAACCCGGAAAGGGGGTGTGGAGGAGCGGGGAGGCTCCTGATCCTGACTTGCAGGACGCTGGGGCAGGGTGGTCACGAAGAGGACCCTGGGGAGCGGGTGCTGTGCAGGATTCCCACGAGGACAGGGTCGCTAGGAGATGGCTCCAGCTCTGGTCAGGGTGCTAGCTCAGGGTCCGTGGATGAATAAGGATGGAGACCCCTGGCGCGCCTGACACCAGCGCCCCCTGCCAGCTCCCGGGTGGGCGCTGCCAAGCCCAGAGCGCCCTCGAGTGGGAGAGGTGCCAGGCATGTCGCGGCACAGAGGTCCGGCCCGTCACTGTCCAGGGGCACAGAGGGACTGTTCGCCTATGCCCCTAGCGCAGTGGGCGGGGAACCCCGCGGGGTTCTTATCGATATCCTGGGGGCGCTCCGTCTGTGAAACGGCTGTGACTGAGGGTCATTTGTCTGGCCCAGGGCCTGGGAGGGGCCGCCGCGGGTGGACGAGCGGGCGGGGGACTTTGCGGGCGGTGTCGGGAGAGCTGTCACTTTCGACCTTATCGCTTATTCACGCATCAAGAATTCGGAGGGCGGAGAGTGGCGAACTTTAAAAACATCTAGCTCGCTTTCCACCGAGGCCTCTGCCGACCAGCAGGCGACGCTGTCGAACACCGGACCAGGCTCTGGGAGCCCAGGGCGTGGATAGGGTGAAGGGGCCCGGGGAGCATGGAGATCCTAGCTCCAGGAAGCCGAGGGTACGGGACTCCCACTCCCGCCTTGCAGCCGCCAATGGCTTGGCCACGCAGCTCAGGAAGGGGGCTGACACCAGCGCGGTGCTGCAAAGGCCCCCAAATAGGAGACCGTCCATGGATGGATGACAGGAGGCAGGGCAGAGTCAGCCCCACTGCAGAGCCCAAGGCAGTGTGCATGTGGTGGCTGGTACCAAGGACACTGGCTTTAGACAAGTGTCCCTGCTGAGCCTGCTAGCCCAAGAACTGGGCAAGAGTTCAGAACCAAGTCTCACCACGCCAGGAGGGCACGAGCCTGACGGCCTTTCTGTGGCCCACCGCCACAGGGCTTGGCTCCTGTTGGGTCTCCCTGTGCCCAAAAGGAGGGCCAAAGCAGTGGGCCTGTGTGAAAAGTCCCAGAGATATAGTGCAGGGAAGGTGTGGCCTAGAACATGGGACCTGTCCCACCAGTGCAGGTGCTAGGAGTGACTAGAGACTGGGTGGAGGAGAGGAAGACTGTGACTTCCACCTCAGTCTCCTGCCAGTACTGCTCTGTTTATTCCCTCTGTTTGAAACTATCCTTCCCACTGAGTGACCCCAACCTCAACCAGCCCTGTCTCCGAGTGGGCAACTCCATTTTCCCTGCTCAGCCACTCTTGACGGCCCCTCCAGTGAGCTCACCAGCTGGTCCTCTTCCTCAGGTATTGTAAGACTGACTCCAGGGGTCTGCTTTCACCTCCAAATGCTGCTGACGTTTGCAGTCTGGACCCCCAGTCCCCAAGGCCTCTCCTTCCATGACTCGGGGTGCACGGGTTCTTGCCCTTTCTCCTGTGAGAGCGCCCACCTGGCTCTCTGTTGCCCATGAGGATGGCCACTCTTGAATCTCTACCCCAAGTCCTCATGGCTTCTGTGTGCCCTACTTGTTGCTGATTTAAAGATGTCTGAGGAGGTGCCCCAGCCTAGCATCACTCCACATCAGCTCTGGGAAGCACACATTTGTCCTTGCACCCTTCTCTTTGACCCTCAGATTTCATCAGAGTCTCATCTCCCCCCTCCTATCCCTGTCCCTGTGTGCTGACTATGGGCCCCACCACTGTCCCTCACTCTTCTCTGCTCTTACCCTCCAAGGCCACATGGGTCCTCTGATATCCTCTGCTCCCAGCACCCACAGGAGAAGCCCGGCTCTATCTCCTCCCCTTTCCTAATTGCTCATCCTGTGTCTCCCTCCTGGGGCCTCATGCAGGAAGTCATACCCACAGGCTGGCTGCCTGCACCCTATTTTTGCAGCCTCAGGGACTATGTCTTTCTGGCCTTGTGGATGCAGAAAGGTCCTGCCAAGGGAGGTCCTCCTCATCCTATTTCCTGTCCTTTCCCCCACCTGGTGTCTCTTCCCACAGGAGCCTGTTGACAAGCTGGCCTTCAACGGAGTGTTTCTGAGTCGCCAAGCCAGAGCTGATAGCTGCAAACTTTCACAAATAACACTTCCCATCGCCTCCTCGGCACTCACTAGCTCTGCCTGCCTCAGAGGGCTTCCTGTGTGTGCTGCTCTCTTGGCTACACTCACGCTCTAGCTTCCTGGAACATCCTATGTACTAGAGTCCTCATCTCCCTCACAGAATTCCAGGGGCAGAGATGGTATCAGGAGCTCACGGAGCATGGTGCAGATGTTTCTCTGCGGCCCTTCCAGAGGTTTTTTTGTTTTGTTTTGTTTTGTTTTTTGCAACCTTTAAAGTTCAGGTTATGAGACTTCAGAGCCCCAAAGATAAGAATATAGGCTTTACAAATAGCTGGCTGGAATAGAGTTTCAGCTACACCATTTACAAATTGTTCATGCTGTCATTAAGACTTAACAAGTAACCTGGCCTCTCTTCGCCTCAGTTTTGTCACCTGTGTAATAAAAACAAGGCACTCACTACTATAGACTGAGTTATGCACATAAAGCATTTAGGACACCTCACCGGCCCCGCCCTCGGGTGGTGCACGCCTGTAATCCCAGCACTAGGAAGGCTGAAAACAGAAGGATCACTATGAGTCTGAGCTGCGTAGTGAGACCCTGTACCAAATACATTTTTTTAAAATGCTAATAAAGTATTCAGGACAGTTTGCCCATAGTAAACTCTCAACAAATTTTAGCTTAAAAAAAAACACACTCTTCCCTAGAATTTGGATTCAGCCACTGGTGGTTTGCACATCCAGCTTGGTTCCCAACTCACTGTTCGGATCCATTTGATCCAACCAAGCATTTTCACCAGATATTACAAGCAATTATGGAAAACCTCCAGTACCAAGGAGGCATGGGACCATTCAAGAACCCAGGCAAGGTGTCCTTGCCTGGTCCCCACCTGCACCAGGCTTTGAGTCTTACTTTCCTTCTGGATAAGGAGGCTGAAAGTCAGGGACAGTGAGCAGCTCTCCCAGGTCACACACTAGTGAGAGGTGCAACTGACATTTACCAGCCTGCTTGGCCACAGAGCTATTATGGGGTGCATATCTGCACCCCAGTGTTGCTACGTACCAGCTAATCTGGCTAATTTCTGAAATCACTGGTTTTCCCCTTCACCCTACTTCCACTGTGGAGATGCTATGCCTAATGCACAAGGTCATGTGACACTTAGGCAGGAGATACACATACAGCAACAGTCACTTTTCTTGAAACACAGAGGTGAGTCCCCCCTGGTGAGAAGCCTCCATCCCTCAGACCCAGGCAGCAAGCCTGGATTTTCAGCAGAGTTTCTGTTACGGCTTGAGGAAGAGCTTGGACCCCTGACCTGGAGAGTGCGCCATCTTCCACCACTGGTGTTGGAAGTGCACAGGCGCTGTCAGGGGAGATCTGAGGCAGAGTTCGCAGGCAGAAAAGTACTGCGCACCTTCCCCTGCTATGAGCATAGCAATACTGAGGTGCAGACCTGAGGGCTAGTTCTGTGCAGCTACACAGCAATACGTCAATCCAGGGGTGTGAACACAAATGCCAACTCAGCAAATATTATTCAATTCACACTTGCATCTCCGTAAGGCTAAACAAACATTTTACTGAACTCCGGCACTCACTCAGGCTTTCTTTAAGAAACAAGACAGCAGGCTGGGGAGGTAGCTTGGAAGTCTAAGTGTCTGCCTGGCAAGGCAAGGACCAGAGTTCAATCCCTGAGACTACATGCCATGCTATGCCAGCCCCAAAACCAGACACGTGATCCCAGCACTGGGGAGGCTGAGACAGGAGAATCACTGTGAGTCCAAGCTACAGAGTGAGACTCTGTACTAAACAAAAAAGAAAGAAAGAAAGAAAGAGGAACATGAGCAATCCTTTATTCGCCTCTCCTCTGCAACAATAGTTTTGCAGGTATCAAACGCCCAAATCTAAGGACGTATGCGACAAGTGCACCCTAGAAGCTGTCCCACTAAGGCCATGAGCACGTGAAAGGCAGCTGCCATCACCACCTCTGCTCCGCACTGTACCAGAGGAGCTGTGCAGAACTGACAGATATGCTTAGCAGTTGCAGGATGTAACATTAATATACTAAACTGCAACTGTATCTCTATGCGATAACAGCGCACACACTGAACATTTCTAAACATCCTGTATAATAATATTATAGGGAACAAAATACTAAGAATAAACCTGACAGAAGAAATCGAAAACATACTTTTTGAAAACCATAAAATATTGTTGAATGAAATTTAAGGAGATATAAATAAGGGGGGGGCTGGAGAGATAGCTCAGTGCACCGTAATGCTTGCTTAGGCAAGCTTAGGTAAGCGCAGGGACCACAGTTCAATCCCCAGCACTACATGCAGTGCCAGCCCTGCCCCCAGGGTAGGCTGAGCGGGCCAGAGTCTGGGCATGCTGGCGCCCACCTGTAATCCCAGCATCGGGGAGGCTGAAAGCAGGAGGATCACCATAAGTCCCAGCTGTGTAGTGAAACCCTGCAACAGCCAAATGCATTTAAAAATAAATAAATAAATAATCACAAAGTGCAAAAGAATGTAGAACTGTCTGTCAGCCAAGCAGAAGCCTCTATTTTTATTTTAGCCTTTTTTTTTTTTTTACATATTTTTAACAGCAGATTGTATTTTAATTGAAAGCACAATGTGTGTTTGAAAACCACACTCATGTCTTCAAAAACACCAGGCTTGAAGACAGAGCTCCCAAGGGAAAAAGGGACACCCCCCCCTCACTACTCACAAACCCTCATCTGAACTGTGGCCCAGCAGGGCTGTTTCCTGAGGGATGAGCTCCAAGTGGGACAGAAGATAGAGAAGTGGCAGAGTGTCAT
>NDGM010283845.1:0-10400 GCA_002564305.1 Octomys mimax | reverse complement strand
ATCTGTATCCCCTTTTTTTGTTAAGTTCCGTTATTTGAATATTATAGGTATGTAAACTCAGCAGCTTTGCTCTTTTCTGTGTGACCTTGAGGAAAGTATTTACCTCAGAGATTATGAGGATTAAATAAGGTAACATGCCAGGTGTGTGCACATGGCTAATGTTACTGCTGTTACTGTTAGCTTGTGGGATTTCACTAGCAGAGCTGAAATCGATTGACAAGCAGCACCCACCCCACCCACCGCACCCTCACAAACACAGGAAGTCTGGTCTCCTGCCCCCAGAGCATCACAGGGGAAAATGGATTTCTTCTCTAACTTGTTTCCCTCCCACTGAGCTGTGTTACTCTGTTCTCACTCTCACTGGCTCCACGCCAGACTCTGGCTTCCAGTTACATCACTGGGCATCACGTCCCTGCTCCCACAGAAGGTCTCTGTATCCAGTTTAGCTGTCTTTTTCTGACTGCAAACACCATTGATTACTTAGAATTTGAAAACCAAAGCCAGTAGTGTCCTGGGAAAATAAAGGGATTCAGTGATCTTTGAAGAAACGAAATGATCCTATGTTCTCAGAAAACTTGAGGCTTTTTTTAGGAGGCCTTCACCCTTGCAGATTCCTCAGGCTTGGAAGACTGCAGTCAGATCTGCAAGTAGTTTTTGTCAAAGTTAGAACCAAATATCTATTTAGACTGATAGTGCAGGTCTGTTGGCTTGACCATCTGTGCAAGATCTGCTCCAAGAGTTAACTCCCAAACTTACCTGTTGTAGGGAGCAATGTTTCTTTAGGAGCACCTGAAAGATTTACAGCTTGTCCCTAGAAAATTTCACTCACAAATATGTTGCTTTTATTATCTATTGAAAGACATACTATTTTGGTTTACTGTTCAGAATTATTCCTCAGCACTATGGGAATCAAATTTACTGGGAGTGTCTATTTGAGTTTGTTATTGCAATAAAATTATGAATGCTTACAGCTTCTACCTATGAACCATCCAATATGAAATGTTCCTGGTGTGTGTGTGTGTGTGTGTGTGTGTGTGCCTCATACATGCTAGGGAAACACTGTCAGCGACTACACATCCACTCATTACATTCTAAACAGAGTTAAGATGACTTTGTTTCAGAATTAGACATCTGACAGACCTATAACAAAACTC
Source organism: Octomys mimax (assembly GCA_002564305.1). NCBI lineage: Eukaryota > Metazoa > Chordata > Mammalia > Rodentia > Octodontidae > Octomys > Octomys mimax. The sequence continues at coordinate 9,246 of NDGM010283845.1, read as the reverse complement.
AAGTATGAAAAGGCTATAGCTGTTCTCATTTCAGCAGGACTATACTAAAGAGCCATAACAAGTATTCAACCATTTTAAGTAAATGTCTGTACCTTTGAATTTCACTGTTGTGGTAGGCCTGAGCTTCAAGTCTAATGGATTTAATTTCCTGTTTCCATACTACTGCTTGGTGTTAAGAGAGAGGCAACTGAAATAACTCTTCCTGCCTTATTGTACTAAAACTTGGCATGGTATTTTAGCTGGCTCCCTTAGCTCTTGTAAAGGTGGATTGCCGTGTGCATTACTGTCACATGGGGAGCTGGTCACTGGAGCAACTTACTCAGCCACTCTCTTGCTCCCAAGATTTCTGTGCCTTTGAGTTGTTTGCTTTTCCTCTTTTTCTCTTTTGTGATACAAAAAAAGTTACAGTATATGTTAATACAATAAAACAGATTATGAAAGAAGTATTAGAATTCATTTTGAACTATTTACTGTATTAATAATCCGGAAAAATAAGATTCAAAAGTACAAGCAGCTGTATTCTTCAAAAACCCTTACTCCCTGCATTCTTTAACCTCATATCACATAGTACTCTGATAATAGGCTGAAATAAAAGAAGAGACTACCATTTATTCAGTTTTATTTGTTGCATTTTATCTTCAGAATAGCCCTACAAGGTAGGTGTCTCTATCATCATGTTCACACCACTAGAGATCCCTAGGAGTAAAAGTGTTTCTTATTCACCTTTGAATTTCCCAAAAGCTCCACAACTTACGGTGCTCTTTGGGTTTTTGAGGCAGGGTCTCACTCTGCAGTTCAGGCTGGCCTTAAACCCATGGCCTTTCTCCCCTCTCAGCATCCCAAGTTCTGGATTACAAGCCTGTCCACCACCCCCACCTTCAATTTACCATCACTTGACACATTGCTTTACAGGGAAGCCTCAATTTACCATCACCTCACACACTGCCTTACAGGGAATTGGCGCACAATGAATGCTTTCTTAAAAGGAAACTTCACTTGACAGATGAAGCTTAGAGAGTTTCAATCCTATGCCCACAGCCATGCAGTTTGTAAATAACTGCACCATTTTTCAAACCCTAGAGCTAGTACTATTTCTGCCTACCATCATAGGCTTATCTTCTGATGCCATATTGTTGCTAGGTCTTTAAAATGTTTGTAAATAATACTGTTTGAAATATACAGCCAGCCAAATAGCTCAGTAGATTAAAGCACCTGCAAGCAAGCGCAAGGTTCAATCCCTGGGCCTGCTGTCCCAGCCCTACCCCCAGGACACACTGAGACAGCAATTGAGACTGGGCGTAGTGGCATGTGCTTGTAATCCCAGTTTTTAGGGGGCCTGCCTGTTTGCTCAGTTGTTTAAGCTCCTGCTCATGCAAATGTAGTCAGGCACGGGATGCCATGGTTTGATCCCAATGTCCACCTGCATCACCAGACTCACCCTTAAGGCAGCCTGAGCTAGCCCCTCAAAAAACAATTATCAGCTTTTGGGACAGGGGAGATAGCTCAGTAGAATAAGTGCTTTCCTGGCAAATGCAGGGTCCCGAGTTCAATCCCTGGTCCTACAAAAGAAAAAAAGGAAATAAAACTCCTGGTCACTGAACCAAACATAGCGTATTAGGGTCAAGAAGGCTATAGAAAGTCTAAGAAATGAGATTGTAGGGGAGGGGGCCCAGAGGTATTACTAGGGTTCTGGGGATTTATGTTTTAGTTTGAATCAAGACGTAAGGTACAGGTAACAGTTTCCCTATGGTGAATGATGTGTTGATACCAGTAAACTTATTTTTTTAATTAGCACACAATGTCCCTATGATTAAAACCACAGGGGCCTCTAAATTTGTACCCATTTGTTTGTACCCATTTGTTTCAACCTGCTAGCATTGAAAATACTTTAATGTCACAAGAAGTCTGTCAAAAAGGTCTGGTGTTTTATGCAGAACAATCGGGAATCACCAAGTGGAATGTCTTTAAATGATGTATGTGTCCCTCTTGCCCAGAGGCATATTGTTTTGAACAGGAAGATTTGGAACCCAGTCTCTTGAGTCTGTCATTAAAGCACCTTCGGCTTCTTGTGTGTGCCTGAATTACTCTCCTTGTATTCCTGGTCTGTAAAAAGTCAGCAATAATAGTACCTCTCTTTCATTGTTATGAAAACCAAATAAGATGATGTATTCAAAATTTTATAGAAAGTGTTTCTTAAACTTAGTATTATCATCTTAGTGAGCTGAGATGGAATTGCAGCATCTAGAATCCTAGAGCCAGGCTGCATAGGTTTAATTCTATCTCTGATGCTCTATTCAGAGCTCTGAAGAGCTGCCAGGCCTTCAAAAGATGTACTAGAAGTAGGCAAGCACAGGGACAGGGATTCAATCCCCAGCACCTCATGCTGCGCTGGCCCTGTCCCCAGGCACGCTGAACCGGTCACCGAGTCCAGCATGGTGGCGCACACCTGTAATTCCAGTGCTGGAGAGGCTGAAAACAGAAGCATCACTGTGAGTCCAAACTGCATAATGAGACCCTGAACCAAATACATTAAATTAAAAAAAAAAAAAGAAAGACAGAGATGTACTGAAAGTATGCCAAGGAAGCACAAAGAGACTACAAAAGGACTAGCCCCTCTGTGCAGTGTGTTTAGCAACTTGCTTCTATTACTAGCCTTCGTGGTATTCTGAGCTTATTCTAAACTTGAATCTGCAAGGGGCTTTTTGCCATTGTCACTGGAAAAGAATATTTTTCATCCAAGAAACTAGAAACCAGCGCTGTTGATTCTAAGGGGGCAGTCTTTGTAGCCAGTTCGGCCTAGGCTAAATCCCCCAACAAGTTATAGACTTTGGATAAGTTACTTAAGCTTTTGTACCATTACTTTCATATTTGTAGAATGGACACAATTTTCTCATTAAAATATTTTCATTGATTCCTTTCTGGCTGGGCACTGAGCTAGGTACTACAAACGAGTAATGAATCAGTAGCTCTGCCCTCATGGTGCTTGTTTTAAACTAAGAATAAGAACTGTAAGTGGAGCTAGCAGGGTGCTGTGATGGAAAATTAACAAGCTTCAGTGTGGTTAGAGCATTTCACACTGGTGCTGATTGAGGAGAAGTCCCAGTAGAAGGAAAAGGACAGTTTGAAGTCTGAGGCTGGATGGCATTTTCAAAGAAGCTAAGAGAAGCCAGTATGGGTAGAATTTGAAGGCTCAAGTAAGACTATCTTTGGAAGCTTTTGCTGTTTCTGTCTTTCTAAGGAGGCAAGCCTGGTGTGGTGTCACATTCCTGGGCTACCAGCACACTGAGAAACTGAGAAAAGAAAATTGTAAGTTGCAGCCCAGCCTGGGCAAATCAGTCATTTAGTGAGACCCTTTCTCAAAATAAAGACTGGGGAGGTGACCAGGGAGGTAGCCAGTGTGATTACCAGTACACACAACACACACACACACACACACACACACACAATAGAAGGAAAATTTCAAAGATAAACTTGAACTATTTTTGTATTTATAAGTGATATTTACATAATAAAAACAAAACACATGAAACTCATAAGTTATACAAAGAAACATGTATAATTAAAACAGCAATATAGACTGTCAGGCAAAAATTTAAAGAAAGATATAGTAAAGATTTAAATAGCAAACAGATGACTTTACTTCTAAATTTTACTTTGTCGTCCACACTGAATTGGAATTGAACAGTGGTTCTCTCTTCATGCCATCTTGAACTAGAACTCCTGGAAACAGTAAATTATGGTTTTTGATAAGAATTTAAAGTTAATGACCTGTTTCCATTCATGCTGCCATAATGTGAAGTCACATCCAGTCTGCTCTGAAGTCAGACAGCTTTAAGTTAACATGTTCTGACAAACTAGAAAAGTGTCATCAATATATTGTTTGGTGTGTATGACAAGAAGAAACTATTCAAGGAAGAGAGCTGAAACAGGAGTGACCAGGCATGTTTCAAGAGAAGCAAGCAAAAGCCAGATGGTGGAAATCAGTGAAAACATGCACAAGGGTAGGCAGAGTGTAAGAGTGAGCACACCAGAGAGTGCAGTAGAGAAACAGAGTCCATGGAGAAGGTCAGGATTTCTAGTTATGACTATTGGAAAACAACTTCAGTGTCTAGCCAATAATATTTCAATTCTGTATTTGAAGTGTTCCCTTACCTCTTTGAATGATTTCCTGTTTTATGTCTCTCCCACCAACTTGAGGTAGTGCCATTTTTCCTTCCCTAGGTCAGCCAGCAATTCACTCCGCTGCGCCTGGGGCCTGGATGCCCTCCCATCTCCCTTTTTCATGAATCAAGTTGGGGGCACATGTGCAGGCCTAAAGGCACTGAAATTGAATCTTCTTCACAGTCACGTTGATTAACAGAAAAGATAAAGTTCTTCCAGATAATACAGATAGTGTTATCTGGACTTAAGATATTAGCAGCACTATTTCCAAATTCAGGGTCACTGTGAACTACCTCATGGACTTCTACCACATTGCAAATGCAGAACTAGAGACAGTAATGTTTATCAGAGGGCTTCCCAAATTCAAATTCTACAGCACATAAGTTTAGAATTTATCTGCCTACACTTTACAAGTTACTTGTTTTTCCAAGTATATACTCAGCAGGGATTTTTCATTATTTTGAATCCTGATGATGGGTCATCCCTTTTTCATGATTTGTATCCAAAGGTTACCTATTAGCCTCATCAGTATAGAGTGTATTTTAATTAAACCCTTGTCAGTTGCATCTGAATGAGCCATTCGAAGTGGTGGAAGAGTGTCCGATTAGCCGAATGAACCTCGTGATTCTCAGGCCCAATGGCGCCTTGATGGATCTGGATGAAGTATTGTTTCCTCAGATCATTCTGACACTCAGCCAGAGCAGAAAACCACTGAGCCACTTCTCGCTGTTCTGTCAGTATTGTAGAGAGACAAAAAGAAGGGTACAACCTGAAACTCACTGCCAGCCGCAGTGACGTCTGTGAAGTCAGCACACTGGCTCACTCACCTCAACAGAAGTTGGCCAGTTTCAAGTTTGATTCTCATTGCCTTTCTCTTCGTTTTTGTTGAACACCCTTCAAATGGAGGAAAAAGTGAAATCAGAGCAGTGAGCAGTCTGACTTCCAGTGCTGGTCTCAACTTCCTAAGTCTCCAGACTAGCTGTTCTCTTCTGGTTCTCTTTCTGCCTGGGATCCCCTTGCTCCTTGTGCATGCTCTGTGCCTTCCTATCTGGCAGGGTTCCATCACCCAGGCTCACCTCTGCTGCCCCCCACACTGCCCTTGGACTCCTGCAATCTTCATGTTAGCCAGGGTCTGATGTCTTCTTCAATTCTTAGTGACTTAATGAGCAAGTTTCCCAGAGGTGGTTGCATTCTAATAAATACTACTTTAACCTAAAGGAAATTGATAAAAGCAGACTTTGTATCAGTGAGGTAAATATCAGAGCAAATATGTAGGAAACAGTAATAATAAAGCAGGTGACATTCATTGAACACTACCATGATTTGAATGTGATTTGACAATATCCCCCATGAGTCCATGTGTTGGAGGTTTGCCTCCCAGTGTGGCAGTTTTGAGAGGTGGTGGGACATTCAGAAGGTGAGTTCTTACAGGAATTCTGTTATTGGTCGTGTTGCCCTTAGAGTGGGATCTATTAAGATAGTTCTCACAGGACCCCAAGTGAGTTCTTATAAGAGTGAATTGTTAAAAAAGCAAGCTAAACTTGGCCGCTAGGAGCCTAACTTTGCATGTCACTACAGTCTTTCTCCCTTATACCTACTCCTGCCCTGCTGCCATCTCCTGAGTGGTGACACAGCCACTGGTGCCAGCACCATGTCATTTGGACTTTAAGTCTATAGCGCTATCAGCTAGATAACCATTTCTAATAAGCTGCCTACATTTGGGTATTTAATTATAGTATCAAACCAGACCAAGACAAGCACTCCTTGTATGCTGGACACTTGGCATGTGTTCCCACTGACTTTGATGACACCTTTGGGGAGGGGTAGCCGTCACTGCCATTTTAATGGAAAGAAGTGCAAAAGTCATCATCAGTAAGGGCTAGAGCCACATTCGAGCCCAGGCACTGGACTCCTGCCCTTGGAAGAGCAGCACCAGAAGCTTGTCTTCTGTTCCTGAGAAACTGCCTTTGTGTCAGCAGAGATGGCAGTGTTTCCCCCAGCATGCCTAGAAGACGTGAACTCAGAGGTACTAAGCTTGTTTTTGGCTGTGTCGCAGATGCCTGAGCCTCATCTCAAATGCAGGTCTGACTGTAGAAATACATTGCCTTTCTAAGTTAACAGAGCGTTGCATTGCTGCGGACATTTTGAACAGGAGGCTCAGGTCCCAGAGTTGTGGCTCCGTGAGAGCCAGAGCTCTGAGGCAGCCTCCCGCTCGCTTGAGCTTCAGAGCACAGTCAGCACTGCAACCTCCTTTCTGGTTTTTTGGCAAATCCTCTGGAATAATAAGGGTGTCGCAGTGTTAATGCCACCTAGGATTTGAGGACCTGCCAGGTAAATCGCTCCTCTTTCATGTTGAAGAGAGATTGGTGAAAACTGCTGCAAGAAACTTGTGTCATAAATGAAGAAGGGAGGAGGAAAACAGAAAGTTAAGATATAAAAGAGGTTACAGATCAGTACCGCCGGCCTCCCTGCCAGTGAGGAGTGGGCTTTTACACCTTGGCTTGGAGCTCTATCCGGTCTTTGTTTTTGCTTCTGATGTGACTGTCACTCCAGTGGAGAAGTGAGTGGAGTAAAACCTCATTAACTTAGAGCACACAGATTAAGAAAGGTGCTAGTTGGCTACTCAGTGTGACTGGCTATTAAGTCTTCTTACAAATGTGAAGGTATAAACAAAGGCCTGCCGTAGAATGAAATGAGGAAGTGTGCGTACGACCTCAGCACAGTGCTGGCGTAGTCGTGGCTGCGCGCATCTCCGTGGATGGCAGTGCCTTCGCGCCGAAGGACAGCAGCAGCCTGTTCCACTGTGCCGATAAAACGAAAGGACACTGAAGGAAAAGAACGAAACCAGCCGTCGCTCAGTGTGTCATATCAGATTACTGCCTTTCCAACAAAACTGAACATCAAGAGATTGTGATTTTATTATAAGTTCCTGGTGGATAAGAAGGCACAGACTAAAGTGGATACTATAGATGTAAAAGTGCTTCCTGCGTTAACTCAGACTTCACCTGCTAGGAAGTGGCCGGCGCCCAGTAGACATTTGTGGCCATGTCTAAAGGAGGAACAGCACGTTGGTCAGATGCAGAACAGTGGCATCAGCCCCATTACTACCCACCAGGAGCCCTGTGGAGCCTTAATCAGTACAGTGTTTCTCCTCTTGGCTGTTGGAAAGATCACCAAAGGGGTAGGGAGCTTCAGTGGGAGCCACAAAAGCAGCACTTCGGGGCTGCAGAACATGTTAAGAATGGGTGGCAGTTCTCAGCCATCGGGTTCAGTGATCCAGGGCAAAGTGAAGGAGTTGGCTATTTATGGACAGGAAGAATCAGAGAAGGAAAAGCAAGAGAGGTATTTTTACTCATTTTTTAACTTTCCCAACTTTGACCTTGACAGGTGAGAGGAGTTTTGCTTTTCAGCTTTGCCCTTTTTTTTCCCTGAAAAGTAACAGGTGATGTTACTTCACCTTCCTGACTCTGGAAAATAGATCAGGATCATGCTTTATGAAACAGGCTCAGTAGCAGTACCTAGCTCACCAAATTAATGTAAGAATAAAATAATAGGCTGGGGGTGGTGGTGCATGCCTGTATAATCCCAGCGCTCAGGAAGCTGAAGCAGGAGGATGGTAATGAGTGCGAGGCAACATCGTGAGTTTTGAATGACAGTGAGACACTTCCTCAAGAATTAAATAATGGAGGGCCAGCCTGATAGGTCAGCGGACTGAAGTACCTGCTTAGGCAGACACGGTACCCTGGGTTCAATCCCCAGCCTGCTGTGCCAGCCCTTACCCCCAGGGTGCACTGGCCTGCAATTAAGACTGGGCATGGTGGCACGCACCTGTAATCCCAGCTCTTGGGAGGCTGAACACACACGATCACTACAAGTCCAGTCTGTATTGTGAGACCCTGTGGACCATGTAAATCCTGTCCTAAAATAAAAAGAAAAGAAAAGAAAAAAATAATGGCAGTTATATAAAATACCACTTAGGTACTTACTTTGGTTTGACTCCCAAATAAACCAAAACATCTTCCAAAATCCTGGAGTTGTCATGCACTGAACTTTGGACAGAAGTTGTCTCTGAAGTGGTAGGTATCGAGCGTGTACCTCAGTTTCTTGCCAGTGTTTATTACAGTTACTGATTGCCTGCCATACATATGCCCCTGTAAGGCCTAGTAGGTGTCTAAGTAAATATTTATTGAATGGAAGCACTGTAACATGATCCCGATGATCTGAGCAGCTACTTCTAAGTGAGACTTCCTTCCCAAGGAGTAAGTACGTGAGCGAACATGGAAGGTGCCCGAAAATGTAGTCCTTCTGTTTGATAAATATTTGAGTGCCTGCTGTATGCCTGGTATGTTTTTGTGGGTGAAAATAAATGTATGCCTTTAGTGGGAAGAAAAACAAAAAGAGTGAAAAGAGCCCAGAAGAAACACAGCAGGTGTGAGAAGCTGGCCTGTAAGAGGGTTGGTCCACTAGGAACTACCACCCCTTCTGAGGGCCTGCCTGTGGGGAGAGCCCTAAGGCAGCAGGGTAAGTGAGGACTTGGAGGTGAGGGCACTCTGTGATTCCTGGAGGTTGGAGAGCAGACTTGCTTTTCTTATTCAGATTGAGACAGGAATCATTAGTAGCAGGGACTCAGTACACTGATATTTCCTAAGCTCCCCACCCCCACTAAAATAATATGAAAGCATTTCCTGAACTACCCCACTATGGTATAGCCCAGGGCAAATCATCCAGTTTTACTTCACTCTGCTGAAACACCAGAAAAGACTACATCTTCTTTAATCAGTATACCTATAATTTAGTACTAAATGTCAAGAAAGTGCTTTGAAATCTGGGGAGTTACACAACCATCTGGAATTACCATTATTGGTATAGTGATGTCCATGCTTGTCATACCTTGGTCTTTAGGCTTTGGTCAAGTGTACCACTCCCTTTTCTAATGTTTTTGACCCTAAGTGTGTCAGCTACTTAATCAAAAATTGTGTTCTTCCAAAGCATCACATTTATTTATTTATTTTTACTTTAGGGAAGGGTTTACAGGGTGTTCAGAGTCTCACTACTAGATCAGACTCATAGTGATCCACCTGTTTA
>NDGM010283833.1:0-10240 GCA_002564305.1 Octomys mimax | reverse complement strand
GGTACAAGGTCTCACTATGCAGCTCAGACTCATAGTGATCCTCCTGTCTCAGCCTCCCCAGCCAGGTTTCAGTGGCTGGCAAGGTGGCACAGCATGCGGTACAGGGGAATCAAACCTGGGTCCTTGGGCTTGCAAGGCAGGTGCTTAGATCATTGAGCTATCTCCCCAGCCCAAAGATTGAGTAATTTACAAACAACCAAAATTACTCATAGGAGGCTCAGAAGGACAGGGTTAAGGGGTCAGCATATTTGGTGACTGGTGAAGGCTATTTCCAAAATGGTACTTTGTTGCTCTCTCCTTACATGATAAGAGGTAGTGTACTAATCTCACTTAGCAAAAGGATAAAAGGGCGACAGCCCTCTGAAGGACCTTTTACACAAGCATATATACCATTCATACCCATGACTTAATAATTTCCTCGAAGACCTCACTTCATAATATCACCACCTTAGCATATGACTCTTGGAGGGACACATACATTCAAACCAAGAATCAGGCAAGCCCAAAAAGTCTGTTCCAGGTGGCATAGCTGTTAGCTTTGGACAAAAACCTTCTCAAGCCTAGCAAACTATACTACAGACTACTTGCTTACAGCATAATGGCTATATAAAGCTATATAGGCCTTTTTACAAGGTTGAATTAGTGTGCTTTGTGTTACAATAATAACTTACTTGAGATTAGGTATTCCATAAAGGTTTATTTAGCTCAGAATTCTGGAGGTCTAAGAGTACTGCACCAGTACTGAGTTCTGGTGAGGGCCTCATGGTGGAGAGTATCATGTGGAAAAGAGTAAGCACATGTGGGACAGATGTCATACAGTGAAAGAGAAATCAAGAGAAAGCTAAGGATGCCATACTTGGTTTATAACAATCTGATCTTATGGTAATCATCCAGTCCCACAAGAGCAAGAACTCACTCCCATGAGAAAAGCATTAATCCATTTTTTGGGCCTACTCACCTCTTAAAGGCACCATTTCCCAAAATCCCCACATTGGGGACCAACTTGCTTGAACATGAAATTTTGGTGGACAGATCACATCCAAACCATAGTAATACCTTAAGCATTCTCTCAAAAATGAAATGGAAATGGGTACAGTAAAATAATAAATAAATAAATAAAAAGGCAATTATCTCTTAGCAGAGAAGCTGTCAGGAGGTGCAATCCTAACCAGCTCAAGGATGCCCATTGCAAAATTTTCCTCCATCAAAAGCAGCCAGGTTGTACTATCTCTCTAGACCAAAAGACTCCTTTCCAAATGGCTATGTACACTGGGAGGCCCCAAATGGGATAATGCCCTTAGCCAGCAATGCTTAATCCTTAGAGTCCTTACTTCCTTGTTAAGTCCCAAGATTTATGCTTCCTTTTCAGATATTTCTAGAATGACAGAAATTCTCCAAAACACCAAATGTGAAACAGTGGTTTTTCAAAGTTAAATTACAACCCACTGGATATTTTAAGGGCATTAACTTTTTTAAAAAATATATATATAATATATATTTGGTACAAGGGCCGGCCATATAGCTCAGTGGATTAAAGCACCTGCAAGTAGGTGATCGCTGGGCTTGCTGTGCTGGCCCTGCCCCTGGGATGTGCTGAAATGGCAACTGAGAGTCGGCGTGGTGGTGGTGCACCTGTAATAGCTGTAAACAGGCAGATAACTACGAGTCCGATCTAGTAGTGAGACCCTGAACACCCTATAGACCCTTCCCTAAAAAAAAATACAATAAATAAATAGATAAATAAAAACAAATAAATACATATATTTGGTACAGGGTCTCACTACGCAGATCACACTTCTAGTGATCCTCCTGTTTTCAGCCTCTCCAGTACTTGGATTATAGGCATGTTCCCCATGCCTAGACTTGGTGGCTGGCTCAGGGTGCCCAGGGGCAGGGCCGGCATGGCAAGTGGTACCTAGGATTGAACCCTGGTCCCTGTACTTGCTTAAGCAGGCACTTAGTCTGCTGAACTATCTTGCTGGCCCAGGGCATACATTCTTAAAAGGGCAGAATAAAAACTGCAAAGAGCATTGCCTATAGTAAGTGTACAATACCACTTACATGGTTTGCTTCACTATGTAAGTCTGTATTTATGGCATTAGACCATGATGTAAAATATACTGCTGATAGTAAGAAACATTAAGTAATAACAGAGTCTATTTATAAACCAAGTTTACTGCCTTTTGCAGTGTTGGAAAGTGTTTGGAAAGCTGGTTACCATAATTAGATAGGACATGTATCTAACCAGTATGTTCTACTGCCTTTTCCATCTATTTCTGTTTATCAAACTTAACATATATGTTATATGCTTATATAAATGTGAGCCTGTATGGCCCTGGAGGTAAGGGTCATTGTTCATATAGTTCCTGTTAATGCAGTTTTAGGTACTGCAGTTGAAAAACCATTAGGAGAGAGAAGGTTGTTGCCCTGACTTGGTACTGAGGCAACTGAAACAAGCTCTTGAGGCAACAAGATTTCTGATATTCTCCTTATTTTCCTCATAGCTGAGCAATACTTTATAAACGAAAGGCTACCAAAACATCCTGAAGACAGCTAACCTACAAATCATGTTTGTACATGTAAGATAAAAAACATGCACTCCTGTGCTTTAGATTGTTCACAATGATGTTTCATTTTTATAAATCTTAGGTGAATATTCTATATAAATATAAACTCTTGATATACTGTAGCTGATTACAGCAAGATGTCACTAAGAGATATTATAAGGTAGTAATAAAATGCGCAGGTATAGTTTTACTTATCAATTTGGGCAGGAATTAGTCACACTGTTGCTGTATTGATAAGGAAAGGAAACCACAATTGGGAGAAATTAATATAGAGACAGATGCTAAGGCAATGTATGTAACAGATGTCAAATCAAATACTTAATATTTTATCAAATGTAAAATAAGTGAGTCTTTTCTCAGTAAATTTTCTTAACTTAGTGTGCCCTAAAATGCTGATAAGACTTCTGACTCACAGGTAAAATTATATAAAATATAATTTAAGAGGGCTTTTTAATTTTAATTCTTTAGTATCAGCATACGCTAATGCTACTGTCATCAAGATTTGCATCATAGGATGGCTTGGATAATTGCACTACTAATTTCTGCTGGTCTACAGAGGGGAGCAGTTGATGCTTATGTTTTTTTCTTGTCCTTTTCAATTTCATATATATATTACCAATTTTGCATGGTTATATCTCGTAATCTGAACAAGTAATTTGAAGACATTATCCAATACTGCAACCATTGTTGGAAGAAAAAAAAGATCTGCATCAGGCTTAAGTTGAAATGATAGGTCAAATTTGATATGGGGCACTTCCTGGAAATTAAACAGGTGAAAAACACTCGATCACATAAGCACTGGAGAGAAATACAGTGGGTTAAGATGTCCCCAGCTCCCAAAACAATAATGCCAGCAGTTGAGAGCATTTTAAAAACGATTTAATACTACAGACTTTTACATTTTAACAAAAGCAGATGTAACTTAGATTGAGATGTCTTTAGTTGTGAATTACAAACACGCTTATAAAACTGTAGAATCTTTTTTTTTTTTTTTTTAAGAGCCCAGTAAAATAACAACCAAATAACATGGACCAATGATAGCATTGATCACACAGTATTATTTACACAGATGTAACATAGTGCTAATCATACTTTTGGAAGTCAGGACCGGGAACACATTCCTGTAAGAGATCAAGGTTTTATTCCTTTTTATTGATCTAGAAACTGTGGCACTGAAAGCGTGAATTACTCAATGTAATGATGTCGTCACCAAGGGACAGGAATAGAACTCAAACCCCTTGACTATCAGGCTAGTGTTTTCCATTAATTGCGCTCCTTTCCACTCATCCGAGCGCATCAAGTGCAAAGGGTCAGAGGAGGAGTGGACAAAAATGAGCAAAGTCTGCAGGTGGAAACTGCACGGAAGGCCCTCAGGAATCGCTCTCTGACACCTTCCTTTTGTTCTGGCTGAGCAAGATGAAAGCGGCAACCACAAATCCCCGGGACCAAGAACTGGAACTAGGTACAGTGCGCGGTGGTAACTCTCTTCCTCCGGTAATCTCTCCTTCCGCACCCGCGCGCAGCGGTCACCGCGTGCCCGGGTCCCTGTCCCCTCCTTCACCCCATTCTGCACGGCACTGCTGGGGGTCCCGCTCTCTCCCCGGCCCTTCCTCCCGTCCCGAAGAGGTACTGCTGGGGCTCGCGGCGCCACCAGCCTTGTGTAGACCTCTGAGGGCAGCCAAGCGTCAGAAATGTGTTTCGAGTGTTAGAAACTCCAGAGTTAGAAAGCGGGCAAACTGCTACCGCCAAGCTCGGGTCTAGGCGTAGCTCGTTACGACAATGCAAGTTTTAGACAAAAGCAGCCTCTCTCTTTTCAGTACGGAGCGTCGCCGGTTCCTCCATCCCTTGGGGCAACCCCCCGCGGGAAGATGCTTTCCAGAGCGCGCGTGTTTACACTTTCCCAGCTCCAGAGGAGGAAACCAGCGGACCCTGGGGCATTCCAAACCGTTACTCCGCCCGCCGGGGTGGGGCCAGCCCAAACGCCGCGCCTGCGCGTTTCGTGCGCCGGCCGAGTCAGCGCACTACAATTCCCACAAGGCAATGCTCCGGGGCGGGCGGCCGCCTTACCTGCCGCGAGCACATTCCTCATGCTACTACCGCTGTTCCCGCCCCGGTCTGGTCAGTGCGCTTCCCACTGCTAAAGGCTACTTCCTTTTGAAGCGGGGGAGGCGAGGTCTTAGCAGCCTCCACCCGTAATCTTGCGTACTCGCTTTTCACGCCTCTGCTTGAACTATGCCCGAGTCCTTCCACGGAATGTCTATGGAGAGGAGACGGAAGCCCTTACTGGCCAAGCGGGGAAATCCGGTCGCGCTTCCGGCCTGTGGGCTCTGGAAGGTAGCGCGCACGCGCTTGCTGCGACTCCGGCGCGGTTGACTTCCGCTCCCACTGTGCTCTGCGAGCCGAATCATGGATCATACTGGTAAGGAGGCGGAGGCAATGGGGGTCCGGGTTTCATGCCCCCTTGGCGGGTCTGGGGACCGGTCGCCCGGCGGGCAAGAGGAGTAACGCTTGCCCCATAGCACTGGGGTATGGTGGTGAGGAATAAATCTCACACACCCCTTCCCGTGCCCAGCAGGCCTGGTGCCTCGGCCTGCTCTCCAGTACGTTACCTCCATCCTCAGTGCCGGTAGCAGCCGCTGCTTCCCTCGTTCTGCTGAGCTCCGAGCCCGGACGGTGGGCGGCGCAGGCTTCTTGGGAAGGGGAAAACGCCGGCTCCTTTTTCCTTCAACCTGGCTGCTCTCCCACACGTTATGGGGCATTGGCGGGTGGATTCCACTGTCAGAGATGAAGAAGCCTCATGCCGCTGGGAGTGGATGGGCGAAAGTGGGTGTGAGACTTCCTGCTGTCTCAGCCAGCCTTAGGTGGGTGCGGCGATGGTCACCTCCCGTCGTTATTGTCTCTTCAGCCCTTCATGGACTTTAGAGACCAGAGTCGACTATAGTTTTCAAAGTCATAAACGGAGTAGCTTTTCTATTTAAGCCTTTCAAAGCATGGCCCGCGCTTCTGCTGTGGCCCTTTCTCATCATTTGGCTTGGGAGCATTTACAAAGAAGATCTTAAAATGAAGATATTCTCATCCCTTTCTCTAAGTAAGACTGGCTCCATCCTCTCTTTTTGTGTTTCTTGGCTTCCCGTCCTTATGGTTCTTGGCTATTGAGTGAGTGCGCTGGAGTTAGTGCTTCAGACAGTTACATCGATCGTAATACAAGTGAGAAAAAATGCTTTCGCTTAAAGCATTAATTGCAAAGTCCTCAGTCATCAACTATCTACTTATGTGTATATGTATATATGCTTGTTTATGCTAAATATGCACAAGTGGTTGTAGACCTGAAGATGAAATGGTGGAAGAGTATACCATAGGACTGAGCTCTTGTCCTCATGGAGATTACATTCTCTTGAAGAATACGGTTTTTTAAAAAATGTTGAATGCTTTGAAGAATAAGAGTGCTGTGGAGTAGGAAGTTTCAGAGAGGATGGTCAGAGAAAGTTTTTCTGGAACGGTAGTAATTAGTTAAGCTGAGATCTGATGAGAAGAATCCAGCCAGGAGATGAAGCAGAATGGAGAGCATTTTCAGTAAGTATAAAGGCACTTGAGAGGAGGCTAATAGGCAATAGCCCAGTTGGTAATAGGAAAAGAACTTCAAGATGAGATTGCAAATGGAGATGGAAATCTCATTCAGGGCTTTGAAAGATTTTAAGTGACTCTGAAGCAAAGAATCAAATAAAGGAACGTAACTTTTTAAACGTATAATGGATTGTTCTGTGAAAGATGGTATAAGAGAGACAAGAACAGTAGAAAATATACAACTTAGGATATGATTGAGGTAGACCGAAAAAGAGACATGGTTTAGTGATGATGAAAAAGGGATTGTGTAGCTCAGAAGTAGGATGCTTGTGTAGCGTGCTAAAGGCCCAAGTTCTATCCTCAGGACATACATACACACACACAGAAATGCAGATGTATTTTAGTGGTAGAACTCAAGCACAAACATTTGTTTGGAGGTGAAAATGAGCAATACATTGGTTTTTGGTTTGAGTGTTTTAGTAGTGGCTACTACTTAGGTGAGGAAGACTTAGAAGAAAAAACCGATTCTCTTAAAGGTGTCAGATACTGTAGGAATTTGGGAACAAGAAATTGGTTTTGTGCTGCTGCTATGGGTGAGATGTGTATTGAAATAGGAAGGGAAGTATTAAGTGAAGATCAGAGGAATGATAACATACCAAAAATCTAGACATATATGGTAGCACATTATGGTTGGTATCTTTTAGAGCACAAGAATTGATGAGAGCACTTAAGGAGAGCGAGTGTAGAAGAGGGGCTGGTACTATGCTGTAAGCAACTCTTGCTCTCCAGCTTTGGGAAATGTGTAGAGTTGAAAAGCTCTGGAATCTTAAAAAAGGAGCTCTGGCAGACACTGTTTCAGCCAAGTATTTCACATTTGAGCCTTTTACTGGGTTTGAGAGTCATGTTCCTGTGAGTTTCAGGCTGTTTGGAGATAGGTGAATGCATGAAAGTTACAAACTTGGGCTGGCCAAATAGCTCAGCGAATTAAGGCACCTGCAAGCAGGTGCAGGGGCTGGGGGTTCAATCCCCTGGGTGCACTGAGACAGTTGAGACTGGGCGTGGTGGTGCCCACGTGTAATCCCAGCTCTTGGGAGCTGTAAACAGGCAGATCACTGTGAGTCCAAACTAGTAGTAAGACCCTGGACACCCGGTGGACCTTTTCCTAAAGTACAAAAAAAAAAAAAAAAGAAAGAAAGAAAAAGAAAAAAGAAAAAAAAAGAAGAAAGTAAGTTACAAACTTGTTTATAGAAATAAGTCATCCTAACGTGAAAGTACTAATGAGCTGACCATTAGAAAAGGAATTTTGAGTCTGGTATATTTTCTACTTAACATTAGCTTCAATTCTGTTTTTTAAATCCCTTTGAAGTGTACTGTTAATGTTTCATATCACAAAACAGTATCAGTTGATGAACCTTGATTGTGATGAAAAGTTACAAACCTTGAAAAAAAATAAGATTTTCATGAAGTTCATAGACATGAATTTGATAATTATTTGGATCACAGAGCCACTGGCAAATGACAAAATGACCAGTTATCTGGTAAATTGAAGACACCCTGACAGCATAAGCATTTCAAAAGAACAATTTTAATATCAAGGATAAGGAGGTCTCTGGGAAAATTGATAAGGCTTTGACTATTATACAAAAATAACCCATTAAATGCATGATAATTTTTATTATATGTCTGAATACATTTTTTTTTCCGTGCCCTCTTTGCCGGCGGCCCTGGCAGACCCCAGATTGAATACATTTTTAAAGTCATTTTACACCAAGGAATTAATCACTTTCCTTAAAATTAACTAATTTCAGATACATTATTAATTTTGCCTTCATTGAGTTTTATGTTTCCACTTTGGTTGTCCAGATGATTCAGTAAATTTGTTGAATGCCTACTTTCCATTCTTGATGGTCAGACACAGAGATAGGTATGCTTTGTTTCTGTTTTTCTTTTTTTAGTTTTAAAAAATCTTATTAAGGTACTTTTTTTTTATTTTAGGGAAGGGTCTACAGGGTGTTCAGGGTCTCACTACTAGATCGGATTCATTTACCTAAATACTCATTGACCTAAAATTCAAATATAAGTTGAAGATGTTTTAATAGAGTTTTACCAGAAAAAAAAAATCACTTCAGGAAACTCCCAAATAATAGTTGATTCCATTTTCTAAGAGTTAGCACTTTTGTACTAATACATTGCTTTGTTCACTTTACTTAAGAGAGAATTCTAAATGTTTTAAAATCATATAACGTCATTACCCTTCTAAAAGTGGATTCACCTTCAGTGGCAAATTATCCTTAGTTCTTACTTTGTATATACTATACCAAGGACTTTGTTAGGTGCTTTGTGCTTTGCTCCTATATATTAAAAAAGAAGTTGTGCTGTATATTTTCTTAATTTAAGCAAACATCAGAAAGTCTTCAAACCCAGAATATTGTCACAATTGGATGTTGTACCTTTTTTTCCCTTAAGTATAGGGTATTGATTTCAGGACCTTGCTCTTGCCAGGCAGGTGCTTAAGCCACTGAGCTATCTCCCTGGCCCCAAATGCTATACTTTTTAACTTGCAGTTTGTAAAGCAAGCAGTAAAATTTCAAGAGAAAGCAGGCTCTGAGAATGTTGGTTATGTCAGCAATAGAGAGACCTCAAGTATTCACGGTGATGTGAAAAGGACTTGAAATGAAATGTTTTCGTTCACAAAGGTTAAACCATTAAAGATTTTTTTTAATATCTGAAGGACAAGATTAACTGTCTACAACAGTTTCCTTTCTTTAGTTCATTGGTAGGTCAGGAATACTTTTTTTAAAATTTGATTTAGGGTCTCACTACGCAGTTGAGACTTGTAGTGATGCTCCTGCCTCAGCCTCCCCAGTGCTGGGTTTACAGGTGTATGCCACCACGCCTAGTCCCAGGGCTAGCACATGGTACTGGGGATCGAACTCTGGGCCTTGCACTTGCCCGGCAGGTGCTTATGCTGCTTAGCTATCTCCCCAACCCAGAAATACTTTTTGAGCAAGAAAATAAAAGTCATTCTGTTGTGTTTTGGCTGTTGCATTGCCTGCAAGTATTTGTATATAGATAAGCAAATGCAGTGAAAAAATAGACAAAATACACTAATCAGTTTGTTCTTTCAGTTAGCAAAATGTTGAAAGTTGAGGAGTTTATCCTATCTCAGGATTTTAACCATCTGTGAAATCTCTTTTCCATGTCCCTCCCACCCCTCCTCCACCATGGAATTGAACCCTGGGGCCTTTTGCCTGCTAGGCGTGAGCTACATCCCCAGCTCTTCAGTGATTTTTTTTTTTTTCTTAAATTAACCATTATAGGAGTGTAAAGGTGTTCATTCATTTATAAACTGTTTTGGATTTTTATTTTATATATTGTTCACAAAAACTGAGGATGTCAGTTTAATGGTTGCTTGTAATACTTTCAGGCTTGGAAGTCTTTAGTACTAGTTTATTACTTCCTCATTTGTGTTAACTAAATTTATGTGGACAGTTTGGAGTGTCATATTTCTTGTAGGGGCAGTCCATGGCTTTATTCAATAATTTATATTTAAAACATGACAAGTAGAAAAAATACCGTATTTCATAAAGCATTTGCCTTTTTGTTTCTACATAGAGTTGTTTATTTTCAAGAGAAAATAACTTTTTTTTCCAACTTGGTGTTTTTTTTTTTTCCCTGTATCAAGAATCAAACTCAGGACCATCAGCTTGCCAGGCAGGTGCTTATGCCACTGAGCTGTCTCCCCAGCCCAAGAAAGATAGCTTTTAAGCTTTATATAAGTCAGTTCTATGAAATAATACACTTGTTACTTGTGGGACATCAGTTCGTTTATTCCATAGGTAGTAATACAAAGACTAGAAAATGTTTGTTTCCATCTAGTTGAAGTTTGAAATCTTTTAAGGAGTTAGAAATCTTGTATCCTCCTTAATTATTGTTTTATATTACAGTGCTAAGAATAATTCAGTCGTTTGTCTGTAAACATGTAACATAAGTACATTTTTGCATGCTTCTACTAAACATGATAATTTTTATTGTATGTCTGAATACTTTTTTTTTTTTTTTTTTTTGGCGGAACTGGGGATTGAACTCAGACCCTTGCACTTGCCAGG
>NDGM010283771.1:0-11715 GCA_002564305.1 Octomys mimax | reverse complement strand
GAAACTACAACTGAGATTGTTAAAAACAGCAGTAATATCCATGTTAGGAGGGTTGAGGCAGGGAGCCTGTCAAAGCCAACTGATGAGGGATTTCTGATGTCACTGAGGGGTTAAGGATTTGTCCCAGAGGTGACAAAGGGCCCTTGTGGGTTTATAAATGACATGAATTATCATCAGAACTGCTTTGACTATTGTGTGGCTTCCAGATCAATGGCCTGCTTTGAAGCAATGCAGCTGTCATTGTCCCCAAGCCCTGGTTGCACCTGACACGGGTACTACCTGACATGAGATGGGGTGGGGCATCTGGCAACATCTCTCCTTTCCTGAATCCACTTCAGCATTGCTACTTCTTCCCTCCCTGGCCTCAGCATTCTCAGAATCATTCCCCTTCTAAAATACCAAACATCAAGGTCTTTAAATTCTGGACCACAAACCTTGTTTCTATTTTTCCACAAAACCTTTCCTCTTTGTCCCTACTAGCCCCAAGTGACTGATGGAATAAAATAAAATATCCATGCCCTCATGACTTTGAGTGATAAGAACAGACAATTCACAAGATCAAACATCTACAATGCTAAATAGAAGTATTTAGCAGTGTGAAAAAAGAAAAGTCAATCGGGGAAGCAGGATATGAAATGTTTTGGAGGAGGAAGGCTGCAGTTTTACAGGGGAGGCTTAGGTGAGGGCACTTGGGTAGCTGTTGCATGAAGGACATGAGAAGATAGTCCCTATGGATGCCAGGCAGTAACTGAGGGGCCTGGAGGAGGAACATGCTAGAATGGCCAGGAAGAGCTGAGGGCCAGTGTACCCAAAGAGAAGACAGCAAAGGAGCGAGAAGGAGAAGCAAGAGGCATAAAGTGGGGCAGATGCTATGCTTCCTGTGTGTCATTGACAGTGTGCCTTTGACTTACTCTAATGGGAGTCACTGTAGGGTTTTGAGCAGAGCAATGATATAAATGAATTCAATTGAAAAATAGAGTCACTGTGGCTGCTGTGAAACATAGCCTTACAGGTAAGGGCAAGTTCAGAAGCTATTGCAGTAATCTAGGCCAAGGTCCTGATGGCTTAGCTTAGACCAGGTGTAGAGCTAGAGTGAGTGGGCAAAAGTGTTCAGATTCCAGACACACTGAAAGTAGAGTTGAATAGGCCTGCTATTGGCCTGGTTATGGTTTGAGGGAAACAGAGGAGTCAAAGACAACACCAAGATACTTGGTCAGAGCAACTGCATCATGGAGCTTCCACTCATGGAAACCAGAATGGCTATGGCAGCAGCCAGCCTGGAAGCAGAGCCTACTGGGCATATACTAAATGCAAGATGATTGGTCCTACTGGTGGCCCCTCCCCAACCTCTATTACTTCTCCTACCCAGGCTATCACACTCAGATCACACAAAATACCCTCAACATTCTGTTCCCTCTGGGTACAATGCCCTTCTCACTCGACTCCTCCCCCAGCAGCCTGTTCTGCATGTCAAGTGCTTGGTAAGACAGTCAGAGGGTTCCCCTACTCCTAATGACACCAATAAGCTGTATGGGTTACTTTGTAAACCACTTTTTCACTCCTAGCAGCTCTATCTCATTGATTTATAAGTTGTCTTTCAAAACACCAAGCTTCTTGAGGGAGTCATGCCTGACTTATCTCCTAAACTTACACTGCTAAGTATGGCATACAGGTGAAGAATAAAGGCTTCAGAGATAAACATGCTTGGATTGAAACTTCCTATTTTCTGTTTAGTAGTTGTGGCAATTAGGCCATTTATTCAACTATGGCCTCAGTTTCCTCATTTGTGAAATAGGGATTGTCAATCTGTTTTGGGCTGTTGTGACAGAATACCTGAGTGTGGGTAATGCTAAAGAAAAGAAATTTATTCTCTCTGATAGTTGTGGAAGCTGAGAAACTGAAGCTCAAGGTCTGATCTGATGTGGGCTTTTTGACTGCACTCTCACCTGGCAGGAGTCAGAAAGGTAAGAGAGCAAACTTGCTACCACAACCCTTTTTAAGTGACCTATCAATTGATAAGGGGAGCATCACATGACCTGGCCACTTCTCCAGAGTCCACACCTCACAACACTGCTGCTGCTGCACAGGACCCACATGTGCAAGGCCTTGTCACTCCATGCTATTAGGAGGTCTCAGGGCCTTTAAGAAGCAGGGCCTAATGGAAAGAAGTTGGGTCACTGGAGGCGTGCCCTTCAAGGGGAACTGGGATGCCCGACCTTCTCTCTATCTGCTTCTGAACCACCATGAGGGGAATGGCTCTGCTCCACCACATGCTCCCCTGCCATGCTGTGCCACCTCACCCCAAACCCCAAGATAACAGAGCCAACTGTCTATGGGCTGAAATCTCTGAACCTAACAGCTAAACTAAATCCTTCAATTGATTTTTCTCAGGTATTTTTGTCAAGTGATGTAAAACTAATTAAGACAGTGGCATTGGGAATTAAGTTTTCAGCACATGAGCTTGGGGGAAGGGGTACTCAGATCATAATAATATAGTGATAACTTGTCCTAAGGTTATCTTGAAGAATATGTGAATTAATTCATAGAGTGTGTAGTGCTAGGTTTGGCATATATATCTATATGTAGATAGATAGATAGATAGATAGATAGTTCATCATCAGCACTAACATCACTTAATAATGGTGTTCTTTAGGCAGATTCTTGAGGGTATAGCTTGGAGGGCTGGCTGGTGGTCAGCGAGGCAAAGGCTGAGAAATTATCCAAGAAAAACTGATGTGGCCAGAACTGAGGTAGGAAGTGGGCAGATGGAAGAGGAACTGTTCTTAAGGTAGAATTAGCCAGACTTGGTGACATTGGTCACAGGTGGTTGAGAAAAATCTTAAATGATCCAGCCCTAAGGATTTTTTCTGTGACAGTGTTAAAATGTTGAACAGCTGTGCTTTCCCCTTGGTCAAAGTCACTCAGTGCTGAGATCTTCCTGCTGTGACTCCAGGAGGCCTGACCTGTCAGCACTATTTACAGTATTGGCTAGCTAAGTGTAGACCCTTGCTACAGCAAGATGATATGGAGAAAGCCACCATATTTGCCAAGAGGGGTCACTCATGAAAGCCAAGTGCCAACTCTCCATATTGATGGCTGGTATACAAGTAGCCTGCTTTTGTCAGGTTAACAAGGACAAGATGCCCCTGAAAAGGTGATGGCCCTCGGGCTTCTGGTCAAGGCTATCTTCTGGACATTAACCCTCCAGTTTACCTCTCCGACTCCCCTTTTCTCTTCACTACCCTATTGCTGGGTGCTCCACTCTTGGCTTCAGCTGTCCCCTTCCAAAGCTCTTTAAAGACTAGGCTCAAGGCTTGATGGGGATGTCCAGAATAAGAAAAAGATAGAGGTAGGCCCACAGTGCCCCAGGATGGCATGTGAGGGCCATCAGGCAAGACTGTGGGAAATTCAATGGCCACAGAGGTCCTTGCTATTGGGAGCTTATACGCCTGTGGGTAGAGGACCAGTCTTGTAAATGTGAGCTCCTATATAACACAGACAGAATATAGTAGTGGCCTGGGCAGTCATGGAGAAGGTGCCTGCTGCTTTTTGGCCCTTGTAGGATGGAAGACTTTCACCCCTCTGCCAACCATCCCCATGCCCAGGTTGGCAGAGGGGTGAGCTCTGCCCAGTAGTCTAGTGGTCCCTCAGTCCACCAAACAAGCATGGAAGCTGCTGATATGAGAAGCAGGAGAGGAGGGATAACCTGTAGGTAGCTTCATGGAGCACCACAGCCACTGCAGCCATAGAGCATCTCTGTGTCTGCAGGTTGCTACAAGCTGTGCAGCACCAGTGTGCAGCCCCGGAAGCTGCGATGCAGCCTCTCAGCACTGCTGCAAGGTTTGCATCCTCAGAACACAGAGCAGCCTAGGCCTGAGCTCAGAAACCCTCATTCTTCTCCTCAACTGTCCAAAGACTCATTTACCTTAAAGCAGTTGAGAGACAAATGGGCAAATACTCTAAACTTAATGGGGTGAAGGGCCAGCCTGGCCGTTCTTCTGAGAAGAGGTTAATTCATGGAAAGACCACAGCATTTTCATTCTCCTCTGAAAAGATGGAGTCAGATAACCCCAGCTCCAATGCTTTGGTATTAGCATCTACTCTACATCTTTCACTCCTCTTGAAGAAGGGGGCTTTGAACAAGAACTTTAAACACTGCAGATTTTCGAGGCAAAGCGTAAAGAATCTGACCTGAGCCAGGCAGCATGTTCAGGAAGTAATTCTGTTGGCAGGCGGGGGAAGCTGCTGGTGGCCTTCTCATTAATAACCATCCCAACCTTAACAACACTCCCATGCACTTAGGAGCACTTTGTAGCTTATAATGAACTTCCATAATCATTCCTTCATTTGAAACTTGCAAGAGACACAGCAAGGAATTAATTAGTTAACCTGAGTATTCATTCAGTTATAGGGCACTTATTAGGTGCAAGATAAGGCACTGGGCTGCTAGCTTGATATCATTCGCCTCTTTCCAGTCAGAAAACTGGGACCCTAAGAAGTAAAGACCTTACATGCAGTACCACTTCTAGAAACTCTGGAATATCTTGAACTGCTTATCCAGTTTTTCTTTGCTCAGGGCCCACGGGTCAGTGGCAAAGCTGAATCCGGCAGGTATCTGCCGTGGCCAGTGGACATCACAGTCTTCTTCTCCCCCTGGACTAGAGGGGTATTTTATCTTAGAGCTGGCCTAGAAAATAAAATTGGTCACCCAAAGGAAGAGGAATATGTATGCCTCAATTATATTTTCTGACTCATTTATATTCTCCAATTTAATTCATTATAGGGATCTCAGTGCTCCACACATGATATTCTTAGCCAATGAGCCACCCCGAGAAAGTATGATCCTGCACACTGGCAGCAGGGGGGATGTGAGTTCAGGGTAAGTAGAGACAGTGGTTGTGTGTTGAGGGGGGAAAGTTGCCCTGGGAGTAGATTCTAGACTCTTTCCTATAGGCTTTCATTCCTGATTCAAGGAAACGTTCAGCTGCAAAGACATTAAGCTCCAAGATATAATAAAACCACACTTAAAAATTCAGTGAAATTTGGAGCCTCTGAAAGCTGGAGGAAAAGAGAACTTTCTGATAAAGTAACAATAATCCTGCTCCGAAGGCAGTTGCCATGGTTACCCCCCAAAGTCTCCAGGGCTGTTTTTCATCTGTCAAGCGATGGTAGATGTTTTCCCAGAGTGAGTCAAATGGACCAAGATGGCCTGAAGGTTTGATGAGCCCTGCAGCCCAGGTCAAACACTCCCATGGCAGTGGAAGTTGCTGTCCAAAGGATGGGTCACCCCAGGTAGAGTCTGACAGTATGGGGAAGAATTTCTCTGCTTATTACTTGAAGAATCAAGGCAAATTGAGCCAGTATGGCAAAGATAATAACTCAGAGACTGACATAATGGCATTCACAAACAGCTTCACTTACTGCGTACTGGGCAGACACTGTGGCAGACAAATGCTTTATGTGCCATATTTCATTGTGCCTTCACAACACCCTCATGGAAGAGGTATTATTCCCATGTCACACAGGAAGCAACTAAGGCTCAAGGAAACTAGGAAGGGATAGAGACTTCGAAAGCAGGCTCTTCTCTGCCTCACCTCTCCACAGCAGCATCACAACCACCATTCTCTTAAGGCAATACTAAGCTCTAGCCATTGGCATCTCCCTGCCCTACCTGGTCCACATGACAGCTTCAAGATGCTTTGCCAAATGGTCAGCTGGACACTGGCATTCTATGCCCAGTATTCCCAATTGATAAGTCTCCTGGCAAGGTTTGATCTCTCCAGTTTGCTACAGAGAGGGGATGTGAGCCCAGGCCACTGTCAGTGCTCCTGTCTCACTGACCATCAACTGTGTGGGTAGAGTAGTGGGCAGGGCTGGAGAGTGATACTCTGCTCACTGTGCTCTTCACTGCGTCATGCCAGGCCTTAGCATTTTCCACACATTCTCTTGAGGGCCAGAGCCATGCCTTTTCTACTCTGGGCCTCCACAACCTGGGCCCTTTACACATTAATACTTTCCAAGTATCCATTTATTCAGAAACATGATGAATGAATGTATGTTAGGCCTGTGACAGTCCTAAGAACACCCAGGAAAAAATACTATCCCTGCCTTCAGTGCTCTCACAGTCTGAAGGAAGAAACACACAGGGGGTTATAAGACCCCTATGGTATCTCTTATGACGGAGGGAGTCAATGGAAGCCAAGGGGCCCAAAAGCTATGTATTAGTTTTACCTGAGAGACAAGAAAGAGTGTAGCCTTTGAGTGTGGGTAAAGGAATGGGTAAGCATGTTTTAGGAAAATTGAAGTTTTTAGCTTTAGAACTTGCTTGCAAGGTTGGCCCTTGGCTGGGGGCAGAGAATTTGGCTTTGGAAAGCTTCTCTGTCTGATAAAGTTGCTTTGTGGTGCCTAGGCTGTGCCTGACAATACATTTGTTTTCAGCCTCAAATAAAAATTTAGCCTCCAGTAAAGATTCTGAAGCTCAAATGTCAAACAGGCTGCCCTCGGCAGAAACTTTGCCCGCCTATGGCTCCTAGAAAAAGGAGCATGCGCAACATGCCCATCCCTCAGCATAACAGGAGAAAGGAAGTAGGGAGGCTGTGGGTGGTTTTCTGCAGAGTTCACCTTCCCCTGTAGGTAAACTCCTGCCATGAGAACAGCTGTGTGCTAAGACCCGTGAATATTTCTGGTGAATGAGTGAGCATGGAGGGGCAATGAGGACCCTGAAAACAGGAAAAGTGGTGAAATTATAGAGAGGAACAGGAAGAGAAGGCATGCCAGGGATAAGGGTATGCCTTATGCAAATTCTTAGAAGCCTGAAAAGGCATGCTTGGTCAGGAAGCAATGTGGCCAAGGAAATTAAAGGGAGGTATTGATGGGCCTGGAAGAGTTCGGAAGAATCAGCCTGTACAGGACCTGCATGTAAGGCAAGGTGTCTGGATTTTCTCTTAAGAGCAATAGGAAACACTTGGTGTGCTTTAAAAATAATCAAGGATATGTGTGGTGCAAAGATTACTCTGGGCACCATTGCGTATGGCTGACTGTAGACTGGGAGGAGACTGGGAGTCCATGGAGGAGGCACTGCAGCAATGCAGAGGTATCCTGTGTGAGCCAGAGGCTCCTGGCTGCTTCCTCATGCTCCTGCATTCACCCTTCAGACTGTGCACTCTGGACATTTGCTTAGTCCCTTCTGATGGGGCAAGTTGTGCACATTGTTCCTCCTGTCTCCAGGCCCTGTGGGAAACTAGCTCAGCCCAACTGTGCTTTTATTCCCCACTGAGTGGTTCCCACAGTGATTTGTACATGACCTAGCCCTATAGTTCACATCTAGAAGAGATTTTACCCATGCTCCAAAGACATAGCTATACCTAGAGACATGTTGATGGTCCTATAACTAAGAGTAAGATAGTGCTGTTTATAGTGCGTAGAGACCAGAGATGCTGCTGAATATTCTCCAATGCATAAGGTCGCAGCCACAACCCTCCCATCCAGCTCTCAGTGCCAGTAGCGCTGATGCTGAGCTGCCCTGTTCTAGATCAGCACTGTGCAACAGGAGTTTTGCAGTGATGAAGATGTTTCACTATTCTGCACTGCCTAATGTAACCACTAACCACATGTGGCAGTGGAGCCCTTGAAATGTGGCCAGCTTTGACTGGGGAGCTGAAGTTCCAAGTTTATTTCCTTTTAATTAATTTAATTTTAATCTGAAATGGTCACACGTGACTTGCTAATGGCTACTGTGTTGACCAGAGCGGATCTCCACTCTCAACAGAGTTCCTGAAAATAATTTCTTTGCTTTACACTCTCCAATGCCAAGATTTTCTCCAGGCATCTTTCTCTGGGAAGAGGAACTTGAAAAGTGGGGCTTCTAGCTGTAGCCACCTCCAGGCAGACAAGCCACGGCCCGTGGCTCAGGGCTTGAACCTAGCTCACCACTTTCCTCCTAGTGAGCATTCCTGGAACCCCCAGCAGATCTGAGCCTGAAACTTCATGACTGAGCCTCAGATGCAAAAGGAAACTGGGCTCTTGAAACGTGTTTTTCCTAAGAGGCCCTCAATTTGCCCACTTCCCTCCCAGTAATCTACCCTATTGGAATACTAAAAGGTTCTGCTACACTCAGATTTCACAAAAGTCCTTTTGTTCTCTTAGTAAGATAGGGAGATCCTGCTATTCCTATTACCTTGCTAATGGAACTCCCTTCTAGTATTCCCCAGCAAGCAGAAAAACCTGCTCCAAGATGACGTATACTCCTGCCTCATGCAGAGATGATATTGACAGGAATTCCTCTGGCTTATAAAAACAAACGGGGGCCAGGGAGATGGCTCAGTGGAGTAAGTGCTTCCCTGGCAAGCGTAGGGACCTGAGTTCAATCTCCGGTTCCACCAAAAAATAAATAAATAAATATAAATAAAAATAAAAACAAACAAAAACCTCAAGAAATTAAATCCTGAGTAATCAGACACAAACCTTAGACAGAGAAGAGCCATGAATCTCTGACTTAAAGCATGGTAGTAAGATGAAATACATGCATGAAGTGGGTATTCACGAGTGGCAGCAGAATAGGTAAAGGAGGAAAGGGGTCCTAGAAAAGCTATCATGATGTTAATAATACTCCTATTTTAGAAATAGGGGAAGTGAATATCAGATAACTTAGGCTACTTACCCAAGCAATACAACAAGTACATGGTAGAATAAAAATTTGATTCCAAGTCTGCCAGACATCAAACTCTATTCTTTACCCTGGGGCACCTGAGGGAAGGTACTTGCACACCGGACAGGCAGGGTGGTAGGGAAACCTCTGCAGGTTTCTCTGAGGAAGCCTCCCAGGTTTTCTGGAACCTTGGCAGCTAAGATCTGGGACCACAGAATTCCCCGAACACATAAGAAGAAGGGCATGAGGCAAAGCTGCTCCCTCCCAGTTCTGCTTGGGAAGCCAGCTGTGCCTCTAATTGGCTTCAGGGATAAAAATGTGGCTGGGGGATGGCTATTTACTTCACAGTGGGAAACACACATTCCTATTTGCTTGATCAAAACCCAGTCTGGCACTCTGGGGGGACAGCCAGTGGGGTTGTGGAGACTGGCAAGGACAGGCACTGGGCTGGGGTCGCTGCAGAAATGCTGCGCTTTGAAGTGTTTGCAGAGCCTACTAATTAAAGGGCAGGCCTTCAAGGAAGATAGTGGAGTAATGCTGAGGAATTGGAATCTGGAATGCTGCAAATCTCCAATTTGAAAATTAATCCTTTTTTGGCTCTAAGATGATGTACATTGGTATTTTATTAGATGCATATAGATTTACCACTATTGTCCAGTTGGGCTCTGCAGAATTAAAATGCATATCCTGAAACAAGCAAGGAAGCTGAATCTGTGGCAAATGTCCACCAGCTACTTTCTCAGACCCTGAGCAGACATCACTAATCAATCAAGTACTGTTTCCCGTGGAGTTTGAATAAGCTTTATAATTACTTTTAGAACTAGACTCTGGGCAGACACTAGTAATCAAATCAAATCGATGTATAAAAAAATCTATTTTCCATCCTTGCCCTTAAAGTCAGGGGTGGGGTACAACACAGTGCTTGTAGGTATGCCTTAGAAGCCTAGTAGAGCTTGTTCAAATCAAGCTCATTGAGACCAAACCCATTGTTGCAAAAAGATTCTGAATCTTAGGGTGGGTCCAAGGCACAAGTGGGAAAACTCAGAAGTCCAAGAGACACGGGACCCAAGACCCGTTCAGTGTGCCTCAGTATGGTCATATTTGTGTTCTCTCTTATCTTACCTAAATGGCCAATCACACCTCCAATTGATCAGCTCCAGTAATGGGTGAACTCACTGTCTTATGAGATAGCCTATATTTTTTTGGACAGCTCTCAACAGTGTAGGCTATTTTCTGAGTTACCTTTCTCATTGCTAGGACAAAATACCCAACACACAAAGTTAAAGGAGGACAGGTTTGTTTTGCTCACATTTTGTAGAGGTTTCAGTCCATAATTTGCTGGCTCCAGGGTGGGGAGACATGGCAGAGCAGCAACCATTCTGCCCTGGCCAGCATGACTCTCAAACTTCCTGGGGTGAGGACCGTTTGAGATGGTCCTCACCCCAGGAGTAGATGAAAAAATGAAGACAAGACACAGAAGGCTGGGATCAGGAGAAGCTCCTCTTTTTTGTCAGAAAGAACTGCTCAACAACTGCAGCACATTTATTTATACACTCAGCAGTTTGACATCAGGTGAAAACCACTCTGCTTAACGACGAGCTCACCTCTCATGCTACAGGTTCTTGCAGCTGGAACACCAGTGTGCCTTGGGCACTCCATACTTTTGACTCCACATGTGTGAAGGTCTCCAGCTCAGCGACTCCCAGTAATGGTCAAGGTGATGGAAGATACCAAAAGCAACAAGAGAGGAGGGGAGAGCAGTCCTCTTTCGATCCCTTGTACTGTACGTAGGCTACCACCCACCTTAGGGCTGGTACAGCACTCACACACTTAATCCCAGCCTTAGACCATGAATCATTCGCAATGATTCAGCCACCTCTGAAAAACCCATCCCCATGTGGCTTTCTGGGGACATCTAGACACAAACCATAACAGCTGTAGAATCAGCTCACCCTGAGTTTGCATCCTGGCTCTTGCTGTGTAATCGTGACTGACCAAACAGCACATTATTCATATATAAAGTGGGACGACATCACGGATGTGGGAAATATAACTGAGTACATGTAAAACCCCTCGCACAATGCTTCATGTGCATTTGGTGCATAAATCATACAGGCTTTCATTTTTAAACTGTGCCAAAATCTGCCTTACTTAATCTTCCTCTACAGGTTCCTTGGGGATTGCAAGATGTGTCTGCTTCTTCCTTCCCATGACAACTTCACAGATGTTTAAACACGCATCTAAAGACAGGATGTCACATTGTTTCTAGTTTCTAGTTCCTTCAGCATTTACAGAAGTCTTGTATTGAATTGCTGCCACCTCTGTACTTGCTCTGAAAATCTGGACTGGGGTTAGTTAGTTCTGACCACATCTGGGCGGGCAGCACTGTCACTTCCCTCATCTTGCATCTTATACACTGATTTGTTCTCTTGCTTATTCTTTCACACCTTCATTCACTTTAAAAAATACTTAGCTGGGTTTCTCTGAGGTAATAGGTCCTTTGCTAGAAACCAAAAATAGAGCAATGAGCCCAACAATAGACATGACCCCAGCCTTTCATTGATGCTTTTATGAATGATTCTGTTAACTCTTGATTAGACCAAATGTTTCACTGTGTCAATCACCCTGTTAGGAGAAGTAAACCCACCATAGAAAACGATACTGAGGTGGCTCCTGCTTTTTATTCATTCAACTATTTAACAATTATTTGTTTATAGCTCATTGAGTACCTAATAACTGCAAGCCAGCCTTGAAGTCAAACAAACAGAAAGGGACTATCAGCTTAAGAACTATGAAGATGCACAGTATTGTGATAGTCTTTGACAGAGGCTTTCCCTTCTCTTAATTTTTAGTGTTTTTAAAAAATTTTTTATTTAGTTATTTATTTTGTACATGGTCTCCATACACAGCTTGGACTCAGTGATCCTCCTGTCTCAGCCTCCCCAGTGCTGGGATTATAGGCGTGTACCACCAGGCCCAGTTTGCCGCTGTGTTTTTATTATACTGTACTATACTATACTGTACTATACTATAATCTACATAACATGAAATTTAAAATTTCTGTACTA
>NDGM010283543.1:0-17843 GCA_002564305.1 Octomys mimax | reverse complement strand
AGGTGCGGTCACACTACCGAGGTCCCACCGAGATCCGACATTAGTGGGAGACAGCCCTTGGGGCCGTGTTTTCCTTCCCTCTTGCAGAGTGCTCTTGCTGGGCCGTGATTCCCTCCAGGGCTAGAGACCGTGCCCCTGTGTTTTGCTGGAGAGCCTCGCATAGCTTGCCGCTTCCCTGGTGGCAGCCCGCAGCTGGGGCGTCTGAGCAGCAGCCCGCCTCACGTGGACCTCAGGCGCCCTGGGCCGCGCCCTCCGCACGCCTGCAGACCGTGGAGCCTGCCCTGTCCGGTGCCCTTTCCAGTTGCATCCTTCACCAGTGAGAGAGAAACTGCTCCCGACCCTCTTGCTCTGCGGACCACCGTGTCGCTGTTCGTCGCTGTTCGGGACTCCGAGCCCAGCTCGCTCAGGCGCTCTTTCTGTTTTCTCCCTCATTTTCGGAGACATGTTTTACTAACCCCAGCCTGACGAAGGCTTTCGTCCCAGCTCCTCTGTCTTTCGGCCCTGACCTGCGGTGGGCAGCTCGGGGCGGATCAGCGCTGGCCTCGTGCTGCTTCACGCAAAGGCTCAACTTGGTTCCTCGGGAAGAATCGGCGGCCTGGAGGCCCGAAGCTGCAGAGCGGTGACTGCAGAAGCGCGCGGTGGCAGCTCAGCACCTCCACCCGGCTGCGCTCGGGCTCGGCTAGCAAGGCCCCGGGTAGCGCGCAGACTGGCGCGGGATCCCGGGCTGGGCGCTGGGCGGCAGCACCTTCGCAGAAGCCGCACTCTTGCGCGCCACCCTCCGCCTCGCGTTTGACGACCTCCAGGCAGCTTCCCGGGCAGCATGGCCTGTATCTTCACTGCCCTAGGGATTTGGGGCAGCGCACCTGCTTGGGCAACCCGTCTCCGGAGACCTGTCCTTCTTTAATGACCCCAGACCGGAGCGCCTAGTGTGTGATGGCAGTCTTGGGGGTGTTTGAGGGACCCTCAGGCCCGGCAGCCAGGCCCTGCTGAACTGCTTCGCTGAGAAGGGATTTCGCGGTTTTGGAGCACAGGCCAACTCCGGCATCCCTCACAAACACCTTGGTCTCATCCTCTGCTTGGGAACGGAAAGGCTACTAGGAGAGGGCGTTGGACTGGAGCTTTTGTTCCTCTCCTGAGCTCCTTGAAACAACTCAGAGATTCTTAGGCATGGAGGGCTTTTGCTGCCTCTGAATTCCATGCAATGGTGAGGTAGCAAAGCCCTTAGTTGGTTAACTGAAGAAACAGAAAGGGGATGATTTACCGTAGCGCCGATTGCCTGTGTGTGAGCGGTTCCCCTATACAGCTCAGTGAGTTTTGTGAGCCTGTGGAATAGATAAACGACACTCACCATGATAGCAGCCAGCTCCTAGGAGCCAACAAAGTGGGCAAGTTCTAGGGCAGGTGTGGCAGATGGATTTCACCCACACACCCAAACTAAGGAAATTCAGCTTGGCTGCATGTAGGTGGACACTTTCACCAATCTGTGGGAAAGGTTTCAGTGGTGATGGGGACCTTAGCTGCTGTCACTCTAGGTGTACCCAGACCCAGGAATCCAACACCACCTCCATACTGCATGGAAGCTGCAACTGCCAGGGAAAGTAGAAAAGACAAAGGAGACATTAGAGGCACCTCACAGGAAGCTCAACCTCCACTCCACTTTGCTTCCCTTAGTCCTGATGCAAGTAACAACTTCATCATGACATTGGGGCTGAGCCCTTCTGAAACTACATGGGTGAATGTTCCTCGCCCATGGGTTCCTGCTTGACTGGGAAATGCAGCCCAAAGTAATATTATAGCCCTGGCCAAATCACAGCAGACAGCAGCATCAGCTGGGGTCTGCCCTGGAGACCAGGCCTCCCCTGCTCCAGCTGGGTACTGGTGCCCGTGTCCACCCCTTCTCCTTCTCCATCCCTGGAGCCTGTGGAAGAAGGCCCACATAGGGTGGCCCTGCCCACTCCCTTGGTGGTCAAGTGAGCTGAAGCCAGTCCTGGACACATCACTCCTGAGGCAGTGGTGGAGTTCAGAGGCATGCCTGTAAACCAAGAAGCAGGCTAGATGCTCCTGCCAGTGCCTGGAGAGAGCAAAGCCTCTCAAGAAGCCATCATCCTCCCTCTGGGAAACAGAGAGGATAAATAAAGTAGTTTTACTCCTTTAACTCCCCCTCTGATCTAGTCCTGCACTTGGGAATTTTCATTCTTTCCCTATTCCTGCAAGTCTGTGAGCTTGCTCCTTGCCAATTCCAATAGTTTCCTGGGCGTGGGACCCCCGCTGAGAAAGGCGGCTGCCCTGGCTCTCGGACGCCCCTTCTCTGCTGCTCCTCATGCCCTACCACCTCTCCTCCTGCCAGTCCTATTTCTTCCTGGCACACAGAGGAAATCCTCCCACCTTCTGCCGTGCCACCAAGGAGTACTGAACCACAGTCCCATTGGAAGCATTGCCTCTGTCCCTTGAGCAGACCATTACTGTCTGAGGTCTTGGCATCAAACTGTACCCTTAAACAGGATAATGACAAACCCATGGAAGACTCCCGTGGGAGATAAGCCAGAATTACGGTGAACAGGCAGCTGAGTTATGGGGAAAGGCTCTCTGCATTCATCATGGAGGCTTCTCTTGGGGAGGACAGTTATTTCCTAAACTTTACAACATTACACTATATTACCCAGCCAACACCTGGCTGTACCAGCAAGAAAATAGAACCTATCCTGGAAGAGCTGCCTAGGGCTTGCACTGGCTCCTGTTGGGCTGCAACCCCAGAACTTCCAAGTCTAGCAGCATGGTTTGGGAACGTGAGACCCCACTCCAGCCCCATGCCAGACAGAAGCTACCTGCAGGGACTGGGCCATAGCTAAGGGCACCTTCAGTTCTTCTCTCCTGACCTGCTGCATAGCATCGACTTGCAGCCAGCCCTGCGAAGCTTCCACCATGAAACCCTTCTCCAGAGCTCAGCTTTCTCCACCCCAGCCACTTTGCTTGCAAACGCTGTTCTTTTAATGGATCTCTGCCACCTTGATTTCCTTAGAGACCAGCTGGTGCTAGCCAATGGGTGCTTGCCCACAACTCCACTAATGTTGGTGTGCCGGGGGAGTCCACAGCGCATGGAACAACTCCTCTTCTTGGCGCAGTTGGTGTCAGTGTGGACAGGCTTTTCTCTAGGCTGCCCTCTAACTGGGAGGGAATCACACTGTGTTACCAGCTATTCCAAAAATTAAGAGGCATCATCCTGTTCAGGCCAGATGCTAGATCGAGGGTCCAGTTTTGAAGTACCTTTGAAATCATGGCATAAGAGGCATAGCCAACGTGCCCTCTTGTGCAGGCCTGGAGGGGAGGCCTGGGATAGTCACACAAGAAGCGCTTGGGCAGGATGCACTGCTGGCAGGGGCTTCTTCTGGTTTGAAAGCATTGTCCAAAGGGAAGGATCAGTCCTAATCTTCACTATTATAGTCTCAGAAGGGGAGAAAGCCTCAGTGACAGCTATGGACATTCCCAAATCACTAAATTTCTTACCTGAAATAATACTTTAAAACTCCTTCTCTCTCCTTACAGTGGAAGTTGGAGATATGAGAAAAAAAAGATTGTCTTTGAATAAAGAACTCACACCAGGTAGAAGAAGACCTCTAGGCCTTAAGAGGAAGCATCACACTTAGAGCTGAGCTCTGTGAGCAGGCAGGGCTAGAACCTCACTGGTTTCCCTGCAGTGTTTTCTGCTCCCTGAAGACAGCCTCTGGACCTGGCACCTTCCTCCAATCCTGCCCCTTCACCTGTGCATTCTATTTGTTATGCCTGAGCCGTACACTCTTTATCTCCTAGGAGAATGTGTCCCTTCTCACCTAGAATCTGCCAAACACTGAATGATCATGCAGATGCCACTGAGGATGAGTGTGCTAAAATCTTTTCATCGGCATCCACAAGACTTACCCTCTGTCGAGTCCATAGCTGCCGACATTCAAGCTGACATCTACTGCAGACTCTTCAGATCATTTATCTGGAGACAGCCCATCAGGGATTGTCCATCTCTCCCCACAAGCAACCAGCATGTGCTTCCCCCTTCTCAGGGACACTTCCTTCGAGGAGAGGAAGCTTAGTGTTATTATGAGTGTGTAGGCAGTTAGAACAGCCCAAAGGTCGAGTGGGAGAGGAGAGCTCATTTAAGCATTTCTAAGATTAGAAAAAAGAAATACAAGAACAAAAGATAGACAGCTGGAATGCGACTGCTGAACTAAGGACTCTTCCCGCTCTTAGGCAAGTTAGCAACTGTACACCTCCTCCACCCCTCTGCACCCACCGTCCCATGCAGACCTGGAGAGAGACAAACGCAAGATGCCAGGTCTCTTCTGGATGCTTTTGGGCTCCTTTCCTCTGAAGCAAGCCCCCTCCTGCGCTCTGCTTGGACGTTAGCCTGGAACGGCAACCAGTGTCTGGGTCCCTTGACACGTCTGTCTCTTAGGAGCTTTCTCCACTCACTCATTTCTTAATAGGAAAAACTTATTACATTATTCAGACTAGAGATTTAAACTCAAGGGATATACAGGGTCTTGCACCTCTAAGGACTCTAGAAAGAACGCTAACTTGCCTTTCCCCAGCTCTTCTAGTTGTTGAAACATCTGTCCATCCCAGATGCTACTTCACTCCTTCATATCGCAAAACTCCAGTGTCTGCTCAGCATGGTACGGTCTTCTCCCCTCCAAGCACTCCTAAGTCTTACTCTATTCCTATAGATCTTCGCCACTGAGTTTAGGACCTGGCCTAACCTAATACGGTCTTTACTGACAAGAAGGCCCCTATCAGGCCCCTATATCTAAATACAGGTACATCTGCAGTACCAACAGTGAGAATAGGTGTTTTTTTTTTTTAATTCAATTTTATTTTGTTTTAAAGAGTAAAAAATGGAAGCAAAAACAAATAGGAAAAAAAGAGAAACAGGGTAACATACAACAACACATATGTCACAGATTTTCAAAACAGGAATAGCTAATTAACAATGGTCCTTATCTTATCTCTTTTTATTGTCAAATCAGTTGCCCAGACTAACAGATACCATTATGCTAGATTGGACAAATAATTGAATATTAATGTCTGCTTTTAAGAAATCTTAATATTTCCTTTGTCTTAAAAATCATTTTAAAGAGAGTATAATTGATAAGACAGAAATGGTACACATTAAGAAGACCAAGATGGGAGGTATTCAACCTGCACTTGTGTTACATGCTGCTGTGCTCGATATAGCTGCTCAGGCTGCAGGCATCAGCGCACTTGCTGTTCTCACTGAAGCTGTCAGCTTTCGCATCCAGCTCATGATGGCATTCTCTGTCTCCTGCGGAGCGACAGGCTCGTTGGCACAGCAAGTGCAGCTGCGTGGCTGTGCTAACGTTTCCCTCCTTGGACCCATTGCTAGATTCCTAATTCCTAGCTTCCTACAGTATGTGTAATCACAGTTGTCACCCACAGCTAGAGCTGCTGTATTTCCCTCAGTCATACTCTTGCCTATTTTATGGGTACTTCTCTTTCACTAACCCTAATTGCAGTTTGATAACACTGCAGATTTGACAAGCCACATGTCACCATGTGCCCAAGACCACACTATGAAAGGGAGCTGCATCTGCCTCCGCCTCGTGTGAACAGAGCCCTGGCATCTCAAATCTAAGTGTGGAGCACAGAAACGTAATTGAGCGTCTGGCCTTCTATAATGGACATGGTGCTCACGCATGGATGGGAAAGAGCGGTCTTAGTACGGATGACAGTAGGAAGGCTGCAAAACTGTAATTTTGAACTTAAATATTACTTAATGTAAAGAAATTTCATTTATTGGTATAAATAATTATTAAATGTAAAAGGTGTTACACTCTTTTTGTTTTGTTCTGCAGTCCCAGGGATCAAACTCGGGACCTTACATGTGTCAGGCAGGTGCTTATGCCACTGATCTGTCTCCCTGGCCCCAAAATGTTATGCTCTTAAACCCGTTTAAGAGGCTGTACTTTCATCTGCCTTCCAGAGTCCGGCTGATCTTGCTATTCTGGCTATTTCTAAATGAACATACCAAAGAAACGAAATCACCAGTTAAATAAACCAAACTGAACCTTTGTTTATAATGTTTTACAATCTATCTCAAGTACATATTTGCCTGAATTTGTAAAGCTATGTTTTCAATATTCAAAAGGTTAACAAGTCTTGGGGCCGGGACATGGCTCAGGAGAATAAGCGCTTCCCTGACAAGTGCAAAGGGCCTGAGTTCAATCCTTGGTTCCGCCAAAAACACCGAGCCTTCCTGTACACCAGCCTTAGCCAAGGGGGCGGCACTCACCTGGGCTTCCAGCAAACTGGGAAGCTGAGGCAGGAGGGCTGCAAATTCTGAGCCCGGTTAGCGCCAGTGGCAGCTCGGGAGACAGTCTGTGTCCTCGCACGTGAAGACTCCTGACAACCTCAGGACTCTTGCTTCCTGCATCTGCAGAAGAAGGGCAAGAGCTGCCCTCCCGACTGAAGAGGCCAGCGGCGTCCTGCGTTTTACGACACACAGACCCCAGGAAGGCAGCGTACAGCCTGGAGCGCCGGCACTCCCGGACTGCGCCCGGCTTCGCGCGCTTCTCACTAAGCTCTGGAGTGCAGCAGCTCCGGGACAAGGCAGGAAAGTCGTTGCTGATCCCGTTCAATTATCCAAAGGTCAGGCTGAGGTGGAAAAGTAAAGCCACCCTCCAGCGCAATCTGTGCCCAAGGTCTCTGCCTGAGACGCGCTTGGGGCGGGGCCATTTCTGTGGCCAGGGGCTGAGGTCCCGCCGTCCAGAGAAGATAAAACATTTGAGACAGGCGCTGGCTAAGCCTCTGCGAGGCCCTGAGGAAGCTGCGCCGTTCAAAGGAGTCTTCCAGGTGCCCTGCTGCCCCGCCTCGCTCCCCAGCGTGGCCTTCGCTCTTTCAGGGTTTTATTTTCAGCTATCCACAACCTAGGACAAAGGTGCATCTGTTGTCTTTCTTTCGGCTTTGTTACTTGAGATGTGCTGCTTTCCGTGCTTCTCCTCCACTCTCTTCAGCAGACGCGGGTTCCCTGGATGTCTTCAAGTTCCGTGAGCGCTTAGGACAAGAGCTACTGTTGCTACCACCGAAATATATTTATGACTACTGTCATGAGTCTTTCCCAGGCGGCTCCCAGAGATGTGATTTTAAAAAAACTGCATTGAAAAGGCACATTTTTCTTATTTAGAATCAGAATAATTTTGAGAAATTTATACGATTATTCGAGTAGAAATAGGTAAGAAATTTATTTTGCAGGTGAATCATTCGGTAGGAAATTTTTCCTGGCGCCTTCAAGTGTGTTGACTGACAGTGTGAGCTCTGCTGTGAGGAGGGCCTCGCGCCACCGGCTTCCGGGCACAGGCCGAAGCCCCTCGAGAAGAGCTGCATCTCTGGCTGCTGTCTCCAGGTTTCAGGGCTTTGCACGGCCCTTTGACTCGAGCCTCCACCTTTCCCTGGAGCCCGGGTTATCCCAGCACAAACCTGTCTTTGTCTAGCTGCACGAGTTGAAAGTTACAGTATTGTGCTCTTTTGCTGTTATTTCTGGGCTTCTTTAAGAGACCCCTTTTGATGTCACTTTCATCCTCCTCCGCCTTTTGAAAACCTTCAGTGATGAGTCATTCAATCAGGCTAGCAAATGTCCTCTAACTGCAAGGCAGCCTGGGCAGTGGGCGGTGGACCTGGAGCAGGCTGCTCCCCTCTGAGGACTCCTGGCAGTAGCTGTCTTCCAGCATCAGTGACCACTCATCAAACATCCAAAACCTAAGTCACGGATTTTGTTTTTACTTCAATAATTAACAAAATGCCTGATTTTAGTCTCATAAAATGATTTTCATTTTGAATAGTTACTTAAAAATCCTCAAAGACACCCCTAATGTTAGTGTAAATACAAAAAGATAACCGAGTAGAATCAGAGGAAGCTTTATTTTTTCTTAAGATTTTTATTTGTATCCTGAATCCAAAGGGATGGAAAGCCAAAAACGGAGCCTAAGTAGAATAGCTCACTTTGGGAGCAT
Organism: Octomys mimax; assembly: GCA_002564305.1. Taxonomy (NCBI): domain Eukaryota; kingdom Metazoa; phylum Chordata; class Mammalia; order Rodentia; family Octodontidae; genus Octomys; species Octomys mimax. Next base: position 9,828 of record NDGM010283543.1, on the reverse strand, counting down.
CAGGTTAGCTTGCAGCCCGACTTCCCCCGTCGGAGGCCATTAGTCACTGGTGTCTTCCTGGAAACAGCTCCACACAGCAATGTGTGTGGATGCTTGTGTTTCTATAACAAAATGCTTGAGACTGGAAAATCTGCATAGAGCAGGAATGGACGCTGGAGGTCCTGGAGGCGGGGAGGCCAAGAGCAGGTTGGGGTGTCGGGGGCGGGTCCCCACCTGCAGGGGAGGGAGGCGGGGTCTTGCTGAAGAGCAAGGTGCTGGAGCCCACAAATCCTTCCTCAGGAGCACTGTGCCTCTCCCCATTCACAGGGCCGGGCTCTCACGACTCAGTCGGCTCGTAGAGTCCTCCCCTCGGCACCAGCACACTGGCCTATGCATTTTAAAGGATGAGTTCTGAGGCAAACATTGAGAACACAGAAATCACGGCTCTCTGAGTGCTTTGATAAGAACTGTCGGCCAAAGCTGAGCTGTCCAGAGTGTGCCAGCAGTCACGAGCCCTGGGAAAACCTGGGGAAGGTCCACTGGCCACAGAGTGTTTGGAGCATGTGCCCTAAAGCGATTGCTCACAGTGATGCAGGTTGTTTGTGCGGGAGTGAGAATCTCCAAAGGGTTTGGGAGTCGTGAGCAGGCCTTGGGCCTGTGGTTCACCATTTATCACATAAAGCAGCATATCACAGAACAGCAGCTCCTGCCCACAGCCCTCCTGGTTCTTTCTAATTCCTAAGCGCCGAGCAGCTCGTTTTCGTCTCCGTACTGGCTTCATCTCGCAGCACATTCTCCTCCCGCAAAGCATGTAGGTAAACACTGGCAAGCAATGTTGGCAAGCAGATGAAATGTCAGTCTGTCTTTCTCTTTAACTCAGAAAGAGGGAGATGAATTAGGAAGCTGATAAGTCATCTATAAATTCTCTTACTTTTGTACTTCTAAGTGTGTGTCTTTCTGGCTATGGCATGAGAAGGGAGCCGTTGCTCACTTCTCCCGTGTGTGATTCAGGTAAGCAGACTCATTTGTCTCTTCTCAAAACTTATGTGATAAGCGCAAACACAATGAAGTCATGTGCGATGTACACTTCTATATGTGGTAGATCTTACGAGATTTATCGTTCAACTCAGAAGTAAAATATGGATTTCTAATTCGAGATGTCTCTACGCTCTGCTCTCTGCTCCATTCCCTGCCATCTCCTGGCATCTGAGCTCTGGCACGGAGCCTTCCCACCTGCGGTGTGTTGCCCATATGCTGAGCAATACAGCAAACACTATGAAGCCAAAAAAAGCCCTAAAAGACTCAGGTGCACCACGTTCTAACTTGTGCTAATCACTCGACAGGCAGGGCTGCACCCAATGTGCAGCGGATCCTCACTAGAAATTTGGTATATAGTTATTGAATCAGCACTTGGCTGAAAATATTTAAAACTGAGTGTTAAGCTATAAATATATTTACTGGAAGCTTATTATGTAATGACGGGCATTCAGTTTTCCTTTTGAGATGATCATATCTTATCTCGTTTTGGAGATCTCCCAACTTTGAGACTTAGCTCAAGAACTGCCCCTGCTTGCTGGTTATAGTTTTCTGGTTGCAGAAGATACAGCATAGCCATTCAGGGGTTGAAAGCCAGACGGAAGAATGCCATAAATGGTTTCTGTGGCCAAATACCCAAAGGAGGAGGCTGCGTAAGGAAAGAGCTGTCGTCGGTGCTGCTGTGGTCCTGTGCTGAGCACACGGTCAGTGTCAATGCTTTCCTGCCTGCCCCGTGAGTGCAGGCACTCCTGCTGCCAGGGAGAGGAGTGTGCAAGGTCAGCTACGCCTCTGAGCTCCCACGCGCTCTGCAGTGCGGCTATGTTGGTGTCACCAAGTGGAACATCTCGGTCCCCAGAGGCAGCCTCCGCCGCTGCAGCAGAGCTCTGGCAATGCTGAGCTCTTTACCATGTATGTGTCTGTACTGTAGGGGCTTGGGAGGGAAATCCTAGCAAAAACGAAAAAATGAGCAGGCTAGAGAGAGGCCCGGGAGCTTTGATTGTCAAGTGAAAATTCTGTATTAGAAACACAGCTGCCCAGAGCCAGCCAGATAGCTCAGCAGACTGAAGTGCCTGCTTAGGCTGCATGCAGGGGCCGGGGTTCGGTGCCCAGAGCGCCCAGCCGGCTCCACTCCTGGGGTACACTGAAATGACTACTGAGACTGGGTGTGGTAGCACATGCCTATAATCCCAACCCTTGGGAGGCTGGAAACAGGAGGACCACTGTGAGTCTGACCTGTGTAGCGAGACCCTGTAGACCCTGCACTAAATACAGAAAAACAAAAACAGAACACAGATGCCCAACTGAAAGATCATCTCAGATTTATACGCAGAGCTTTCAGACTTCACTTTGAATTGAAAATTTTGCCTTCATTCTGTGAATTGAAGCAAAGGTATTATCTCAAATTCATGGATTTTCCCTCAAGCAGCAGGAAGAGACTCACTGATGAGTTAGCTGAACTTTGGGTAAGACTAATGGTGGCCACAGGGCCACTCTCATCAAGCAGCATGGTACCAGCTGAGCCAAGCGGAGAGGCAGAGCAAGTGGGGGCCACACACTCATAGTCCCCGCTACAGACCCATAATCCCAGCTCCATAGGAGGCTGAGGCAGAAGGATCGTAAGCTTCAAGCCAGTGTGGGCAACTTTACACAAGCCTGTCTCAAATTACAGGATCCCTTGGGCTGGGTGTGTCCCAGTGGCACAGTTCCTCCAGGTGAAAGCTTCAGTAATACAAACAAGGCCAAAACAAAACCTGGGAAGACAGACACGCCCACTGTGCTCAGCGGGAAAAGCGTGGAGTCATTCTCTTGGCAGCTGCCAGTCCTCTCAGCACCCGGATGAATGCTGGTGTTGATCAGTGTCTTTTCAACTTTTGTCCTTTGGTTCTTGGAAAGCTATGCACAGGTAAATGATACTGGTTTTTTTGAGATTCCACTGAAATCCATGTCAAGACTATTTTTGTTTCCTTTGTACTTTTTAGAAGGGGTCTACAGGGTCTACAGGTTCTCACTACTTAGATCCAACGTGTAGTGAGCCGCCTGTGTTCAGCCTCCCAAAGAGTTGGGATCACAGGCACACACCACCACACCCAGCCTCAGTTGCTGTCTCAGCATACTCTGGGGGTGGGGCTGGCCCAGCATGCTGGGGATCGAACCGGCCCACTGCGCCTGTCTGAGCAGACGCTTTAATCCACTGAGCTATCTGGCTGGCCCAAGACTACTCTTTCCTGAAGTTGATGCGACCTCAGCACTAACGGATCCTCCCTCTCCTCCAACACTGCCTTCGCTGCCTCAACTGTCATGCTAAGTGGAAACCACCATCCTGTGCTGGGGCACAGCACAGCGCTCTACCTGACACAGCGCAGGTTATGCGGCTCACCCATTTCCTGATGTGTACACAGCTGTGCAGTGTCACTAAGGGTCTTTCCTCACTGCTCAGCCAAGACACCCGGCACCACAAGTTTAGAGGGGACAGGTTTACTTGGCTCACAGTTTAGGGGGGCTGTTAGGTTGGAAGGCAGGATGGCTTGGCAGAGGGAAATGGCAGGGCAGGATGAGCCCACGGCAGGGCAGGTGCAGGCAGCAGGCGAGCAGGAAGTGGTGGCCCCATTTCTGTCCCTCAGGTTCTGCCCAGGCTGCATGCCCTTAGGCTGAGTGGGGCTCTCACCCGGGGCGGGCCTTCCCATCATCCACTCAGAACTATGCCAAGTCCATCCGTGAATTAATTTATTAAGCACACACGCTTAATCCCAGCATCACAAACCCTACTTAGAGCCAACTCTGAAAACGCCCCACCTGTGACCCCATGAGGCTTTGGCGGGTTCTAGACATCACCACAACAGTGTAGCTGGCAGCCCTCAGCGAGGCGGACCACTGCCTGCTCCTTTGCAGTTTGATCACATTAGTTTTTAGTCCTGTAGAAGATCATTGCTGTTGACACTGTTTCATGCTAAGTATTTACATTCCAGTCTAATTAGCAAACTCAGAAACTATGATATGGGAAAATGATTCATATTGTGTTTTTGGTGTCCTATTTACTTTCTTTCTAACACAAAAGCCACCTAATGCTGGCCAATGGTCCACACATGCAGTGTCTCCTCTAACTGTCCATTGGTATTTTTCTAATTCCAAGATAACACCCAAAAACCAACCCACGGCCATCGCAGTCCTGCCTTCTTTACTTTCTCCTGGTGATCTATTTCAAAAGTCACTATGTTCTTCAGATTTCTCTTGCTGTCACAAAATACCTCTGAAAAAATCCACTTGAGCAAATATGTATTATGGTTGTCCACAGTTCCATGGGGTTCGTGCATGGCCACGTGGTGCCATTGTTCCTCAAACTGTGGGGAGCTAGAACTTCACAGCAAGCCACACCTGGTGGGGAAAAGCAGCTCATGCGTGTGGTGGGCAGAGGCTGAGAGAAAGAGAATGTGAGGGGAAGAAAAGAAGGGTGGGCGCCAGTCCCACACTAGCACCCCACAAACCTCTCCCATTAGCTACGCCCTGCACCTGGCCTCCATTACCCCCTAGTAATGCTACCAGGTTATGAGCCTACCAGTGCATGCATGCGGTTGTCTCCGGGAGGAGAGCAGCTGGCCTCATTCAACGCTTAAGCTGGGATCGGAGTGAAGTGGAGCTGCTATGGCACGATTTTGAACCACTGAGGTTCTGTGGTACCACAGTGACTCTTTACCTTACAATGCTGATTGAACACATGACAAGAGGGAGAGGGAGAGGTAGGGAAGTCACATTCGATGCTGTGTCAGCCACCTGGATAGGTTTTAGATCACTGCAGTCATGGATCGTAAAGACAGTGACAAGGGGGTCAAGACTGCTCCCCACCCACCTCCAGGTGTTAGGCAGGCCAGAGTGTGAAACGGCACTCGTTTCTGTGCGTTTCATTAGAATGCGCCCATGTTTCTTGCACCTGACCCTTGGAAATGAAAGATGTGAATCTCAGCAAGGAAAGTTAGTATTAGTGGAGATGTTCAGACCAAATCTTTTGGCGATAAAAGAAGAGCAGCAAGTACCTCCTCTTGGGGGGGGGGAGTACTTGGCATTGGACATTACAGAGAAGGGAGTAACTCTTGCTTTTAAGATCATCCCTAAAGTCTCTAGGAATGAAGCCAGCTGGTGTGGCCCTCCCAAATAATTGCCAGCAGCTTAAATTCAGCTACTGGCTCTCCCACCCCTTATCACCCAATATTCAGCGGGAACTGGTCTCCATTCTATGTATTTATCTTCATATAGAAGGGCATGAGAAATAGCAGAGGGCTGAGGATGTAACTCGGTGGTACAGCACTTGGTTGGCATGGGTATGAACTTGGGTTCTGCCACTGGTACTCGAAGATGGAAGAGCGCCGTGTATTGCTCTTGTCCTGTGAGAGCTCTGCTTTTATCTCTTGGTGTGAAGAGCTGAAGATGGAAATCTCTACTAAGGTTTACACGCTTGGTGTGAAAATGTCTTAAATTTAAGAGTTTATTTTATTTATTTCTATTTCATCAGACTAGGTTTAGAAATATGCACAGTTCAAATAAATTTTTGGCCTTAGCTAGGTATTTGAAAGCTGGAAGCAGACATTATAGCAATTCAATTTACACCTCATAATAAAATGCTATTTCTGAGATCATTACGAAAATAGGTAATATTAGTGAGCATGATTCCACAGCAGACAGAGTACAGAGGAAACACTTCTCAGTTAACCGCAGTTTAGCAGCCAGAAAGCCGGCTTCTCTTGCAAATAATGATGGGAGAAAAAGATTGAATTATTGCTAGCAAATGCCCTTGAGAAGTCTGAAGGTCACATGAGAGGCTACGCAAAAGTGGACTGGCTCAGGAAACTGGGCAGCAGATCTGCGTTGTCATGCTAGCATTTCAGTTTGGACATGTTATAAAGTGTTATAATACTCTAATGTACTTCTCTAATTGCTTAGTATGAAAAGCAGTGGAGTATATTTAGCCTTCTCCTGGCACTTAAGCGTCCCATAAACGCTAACACTTGATCTGTTTCCAATGACTATTATTATGCTCAATGCTCATATAGAAATGGTTTTGCTTTCCTAAAGGACTAGAAGCCAAAGTAAAATAAAATAAGTAAATTATAATACAACGCATGTTCACCTGCTAGCAGACAAGCCTAGGTGCGGCAGCAATCACAGTGACATAAAGCATCTCACCGGTGAAAACAGAGATCGGTGACACTGGTACTTTTGGTCCCTGTGGTCAAGAGGCTTGGGATCTGCCTGTCTGTGGCAACCTGCTAGGTGCTCAGTAGCTCCTGGAAGAGGACTCCAGGTCCTTGCTGCTGTGAGTTGAGATACACAGAAACAGGGCCAGCCAGATAGCTCAGGGACTAAAGTGCCTGCTCAGGCAGATGCAGTGTCCGGGGTTCAACCCCAGTGTGCTGTGCCAGCCACGTCCCCGAGGCACGTTGAGACAGCCACTGAGACTGGGTGTGGTGGCACACATCTATAATTCCAGCACTTGGGAGACTGAAAACAAGAGGATCTCTACAAGTCCCATCTGTGTAGTGAGACCCTGTACTTAATACATTAAAAAAAGGAAAACAAAGATACACAGAAACAGAGTCAAGGAAACAGGTGCAAGTCATTCATCACTAAAATTGGTACAAAAGTAAGTTAGGGAAGGGACAGGGAGCAGCCAGACCAAGTGATCTTGGGACCACTTTGACAGAAGTGATTTATTCAGTGGCTGCCAGAGTAACTGCCCATCAAGCAGGGCTTCGCTGGGGAACTTCAGCACTTCCCAGCTGGGAGGTTCAGAGTTCAGCTGTGGACCACAGTCTGCCATGAGTCCTTCCTGCTTGCCACCTTTTCTCTGGCCCTTGTTGTCCTTTGCTCTGTGCATACATCCCTGTTCTCACTGCCATATAAATATTTCCTCCTACGTTTTGCTGGTGTTGGTACTGCGCATGGAACTCAGAGCCTTTCCACAGAGCCACATCATCAGCTCTTGCTTTGGGATGCATCCAGATGTCCCCTGAAGCCTCATGTGGTCACAGGCAGGCTTTGCAGAGGTGGTTGGATCTAGGGCAGGTGACACTGGAAATACGGCTGTGGTGCTGGGGTTAAGGGTGCATGATCACTGAATTATCCCATGGGATGGTTTGGCAGCACTGGGCATGGTTAATGGGAAGTGCCACACTGCATCTGGCTGGCAGCACCCAGAAGCCAGCTGGCCTGAGAAGGATAAAAGACAGAGACTGGCTTGCTGCTGCTGCTGCTGCTTGCCGCCTCCGCCTGCTTGCCACCTCTGCCAGCTTGTGACTTCCGCCAGTTTGCCATCTCTGCCTGCTTGTCGTGGGCTGTTTCTCCTCTGTGTTGTCCCTCTGTGTGCCTTGGATGCAGCTGACTGTGGGTTATAATCTCTACAACTTGTGAGTGAAAATAAGCTTTTCCTTCTTTAATGATGGGTGTTGGGCATCATGCTTCCACAATAAGAAAAGCAAACAAGGTAATCCTTATTTTCTTTTCAGCAAGGAATTTCTGTGTCCCCAAGCTATCCAGACTGGGCTTGATCTGCTGTTCTCCTGCCTCAGCTTCCAAAGTCTTGGACTGCTGGTGCGCCTCACCATGTGAAGCTTTTCTCTCTCTTTTTTTAAAAAGAATCCAGTCTGATGGGATTAGGGTTTGTATTGGTCGGGCTTTGCTCACTGAGACAAAATGCCTGAAGCCTTCAGAGTTAAAAGAGGAGAGGTTTGCTTTGGCTTGCAGTTTCGGAGCTTTTAGTCCCTGGTCAGAGAAGAAGAGTGTGGAAGAGCAGACCCACTTACCTTACAGCAGCTAGGAAGCAGGGAACAGGAAAGACAGCAAGAGAGGCGGGAACCAGGGGCGACCTCAAGGTCATGTCCCTTCGTCAACCCACACATTGTGTACCACACAGTGAGGCTTATTAACTTTCTAAGAATCCCTGAAGCCATCAAGTTGGCAGGAAACACTGCCAGGGTCATACCTTCGTAACTCCATTTAACTTCATTTCTACTTTCAAACTTCATCATAGCTGAGGTGGTCCCCACCCCAGAGCCAGGGGGAATCTCAACCTCAAGGACTCTTGTTCCTCCAAGAAGAGCAGGTCTTGCTCCTCTTGCGCTCCCATCCCCCTGCTCTGCTCCCCCTCCTCTTAACCCTCTGTCTCTCTCTGTCTCTGTCTCTGTCTCTCTCTGTTTCTCTCACCCTCTCTCTCTCTGTCATCCTCCATATTTGAGAGGTGAACCTAGGGCTCCAACAACTATAGATGAGCTCCCTAACCGTGAGCTATACTCCTAACCCTAGGCCTTTATTCTCTGAAGTAAAAAACAATCAACTGCACAGTGATGGCTCCTGAAACAATCTGCTTATTGAAGCACATGCAGAAGGAGAATAAGCAAAAGTAAGGAGGGAGTACACGAAAACATAACCCTAAAAAAGTAGAAGAAAATCATTCAGGCCTGGCAGGCACTACCTAAGCACCAGGCATCCCTGGAAGAAGTTGTTCAAATGCCCTGGGCAACTTGCCTCTCCATAGTGACACCAGAATAAGCCCGGAGGCCACCAAGTGTCAGTCAGGAAGCAGAGCACTGGCGCCTGGCAGAACCCCCCAGACACCGACGGGCAGAGCCAGTGCCTTAGGGGACGGAGCCCTCGGCCTGCCTGGCCTGTCTACTGTCCCAGGGAGGGACCCTCAACTCCAGAAAGCCCCAAAGGATGAGTTCAGACTCGGGCTGGTGCATTCCTGTGAGGAACGGCTGTCAGCGCTATCAGCCACCCCTTGGGTCAGTTATAGCTTCGAGTACAAGAAGTTCAAAATGGAGTGAATTCCGAAATCGTCGATTATCATTAAAATATCAAGTTACTTAGGCTCACAATCCCCACATCTCCAAAGGCTCTATTTCCAAAATGAATCAAAGTATACTAGAAATTAATATTAGAATGGGACGGCTTAAAAATATGAAGAAAGCATCCGAATTCCATCGCACATCAAGTTTACTTTTGCGAGCCAACTTGAACAATGCGCAAGTCCCACCCGCAAGCCGTGGAGTAGAGCGCGTCCCCTCAGCCAGGCTGCGCAGGGCCGTCCCGAAGTTTTGCGGGTGCAGCCCAGGTGCCCAAGGACCGCGCGCAGGGCAGTGCGGAGCGGGAGGAGGCAGGCGGTCCCTGCTGGGCGCCGCCTGGGGGCGCGGGCTCCGCACGGCCCTGGACTTCCAGCCCCGCGAAGCGGTGTCTGCACCGGCGGCTCCAGGAGGATCGCGATCGGCGCTGGACGCGTGCAGCATGGGTCCGAGCCTGGGTCTCGGTGCTCCTACACTCCCCAGCGTGGGGCGGGTTCTCAAGGGCCTTTGCTTGGCCCCAGGCGGACGTGGCCCTGGCCTGGGGCCTGGAGGGTGAGGCCTCGCACCTGTCCCCGCCCTGGGCCCGGGCGCAGCTTCCTCTCCGCTGCAGGATGGAGCTACAAACCGCAGTGTCCCTTCCTCCTCTCACTGCAGTGCGGGTAGTGAGGACCAGGCTGCGAGGCCATGAGAAGGTGGGGCTCCATGGGGCGCAGCTCCCCCAGCTAGCGCCGGCTCATCCCGGGTGCTCAGCGCGGGTACAATCAGAGATCGGTGTGCCCCGGAGCGAGTCCTGATACGCGAGAGAAAGGTGGACCGATAATGCAAAACTTTAGGTCAGTTTCTAGAACTTGCAGGGAAACACTCGTGGAAAGAAACTTGCAGAGAGATTCGAGATTCGTTGATGCAGTAAGCCTCGTTCCTCTCTCTCGAATGAGAAGCAGGAGAGAAGCAAAGACATCCTTTATTGTGCCGCACCAAGGGGGGGAGG